>JABBOT010000002.1:42318810-42550447 GCA_016165875.1 Acanthopleura granulata | reverse complement strand
TAAAGGCCATAAAATATTACAGTAACTTTTAGTGTTGAAACTTGCATTTTTTTCAGTGGGATACATGTATCTTTGCACTAACTAAAACAACCTTTCATTATCAGTTGAACTTTCAGAATGAGTAACTATGACGTAGTTATGGATGATTGTTTAGGTCAAGTATATCAAACGTAATTTTTTTAGGTAATAAGTAATTTTGCTGTGTGTTACACATTCACTGTAGGTTACATGTCTGTAGAAGTGCATGTGTTTAATACAAATAATTAATATTTTATTGAAATCTGTCTCACCTATCCCGAGATTTTCAAATGAATACACACTGCTAAAGAGGTTCAGTGCCTAGAGAAGTTATTGCACAAAGCTTACAGAGTACATGTGTATAAGTGCATGTGTATTAAACTGCCTGTCCTCAGCATTTGGTGAAGTGTTTGCAGCCATTGGTGTGCGTGAACCTCAACCTGCTGCCAGCGAAGCCTTCAGTCAGTTTGGGGAAGCTCACAGAAACATGGAGAAATTTGCCATCCGTATGTTGAAGACTGTTAAACCGGTAGGAATGCATTGTTTAATTCTTGGTCTTGCTACTGATTTTTTCACTTTTAATGCATGTTGTTTTTTTGCAGTAACTGCTGATGTATCCTAACCAGAGAGTACCTCATTAAGGAGTGTTTTCTTATTTTAAACCTTGTTGCGTTGACGACACCTTTTGGTGGGATGATACCTGCACTGAGGTTTGGATTACACCAGACCCCATGTACTTGTGTCAGATTTCTGTGGGTGAGGTGGTTAGTGCAATAGCGTAGTGCGATGACTCAGAAGCCTCCCACCAAAGAGATGACTGTTCAAGTCCATCTCATGCTGTCATCCTCTCCAACCATGTGTGGAAAAGTGTGTCAGCAACCAGTGGATAGTCTTGGGTTTCCCCGGACTCTTCTCGGTTTCTTCCAACCATAATGCTGGCAGCATAAGTGTATAAGTGAAATATTTTTGAGTATGGCATAAAACCTCTATTGAATAAATAAAGTTACCTGTGTTGGCATGCTGATTACTATTTTTGTTGCAGATGATCAGTGACTTGAACACATTCCTGATGAAGGCTGTCCCTGACACTAGACTTACCATTAAAAAGTACCTAGATGCTAAGTTTGAATACTTGGTAAGTTTGAAGCAAGGAATCATGTATTTATGTCACTCTTGTGTCTGATGTATGAAAATAACTTCCTGTTATTGTAACTGGTGTGGTCAGAGTATTGGGAATTATTTGTTATGGCAAAGATTGCTATATCAAACAGGATGCTGACAACTGTATGCACTTCATTCTGTCAATTTATCACATCTGTTTATTGAAGTTTATAACTTTATGTGAATTGATTAGCCTAGAGTTAATCTCAGTTTTATAGTCTGCACTGTTGCAAATTCAGCAGAAATAAAACCGATATTACCAATATTAACAAATTTTTACATTTATGTGATAGTTGGTCTTTAATATTTGATAACCATCAATATTGCCAGCCATGATATGTGGCTCTACAGCTGTATATGCACAGGAGTTTTCATCCTACTTTGCCCTGATACACATTATACTTGAGCCTTCCTGTGAGTGTTTATTTCCTCTTGCTCCAGTCCTACTGTTTGAAGGTGAAGGAAATGGATGATGAGGAGTATAGCTATGCTGCACTCCAAGAACCTCTATACAGAGTTGAGACCGGGAACTACGAGTACAGGTAGGTGTGAATGAGGTGATGAGTCTGTTGAGGTTGCCTGCTGTCTCATGTTGGTGAGAGCGGGAACTACGAGTACAGGTAGGTCCGTGTCAGGTGATGAGTCTGTTGAGGTTGTCTACTGTCTCATGTTGGTGAGAGCGGGAACTACGAGTACAGGTAGGTCCGTGTCAGGTGATGAGTCTGTTGAGGTTGTCTACTGTCTCATGTTGGTGAGAGCGGGAACTACGAGTACAGGTTGGTCTGAGTCAGGTGACGAATCTACAGGTGTTGTTGACTGCTGTCTCATGATGATGAGACCGAGAACTATGAGGACAGGTAAGTCCGTGTCAGGTGACGAATCTACAGGTGTTGAGGTTGACTGCTGTCTCATGATGATGAGACCGAGAACTATGAGGACAGGTAAGTCTGAGTCAGGTGATGAGTCTGCATGTGTTGAGGTTGACTGCTGTCTCATATTGGTGAGACTGGGAACTAGGCCTGAATCTGGTCAAAGTATGTGTGGGTGAAATTGGTGTATCACATGTGGAAATGTTGGTCAGTTATTTGTCTAAATCTGTTGGTTTACTCTCATTTCCTCCACAGAGTAAACTAACCATCCTGTATTTGAAACCTTTAGTGTCATGTTAAACCTCAGTTAAGTAAATAAGCACATGCTATCTTCATAGGGCAGATGATTCCTGAGTCTTACTATGCAGTTTGCTAAAGATTTTGATTGTTGTATTGTGTAAAGTGTCATGGATGATTAAGTGTTCAGTTGCCACACCAATACCCTGCTATGTGTGTTTTGGTTTAGGTTGATTTTGCGTTGTCGACAAGATGCCAGATCCCGATTTGCTCGCATGCGGTCAGATGTTTTGGTCAAGATGGAACTTTTGGATCAAAAACATGGTGAGGATTTGGGTGGAGAAATTGATTCACTTGGGTGCTAAAAGATTTCAGGTGTACATGTATGTCAGCGATGTATCGGAGGACAGAGTAAATCATTTTGTAAATTGTAAGAATAAGGCAGTCAGAGTGCATTTATGTAACGTTTCTGGGAATGTGTTACACGTAGAGAAAGTGAGAACCAAAGGAAATAGGATTTATAGCAAGCTGTGCAGAGAACATTCATTTCTGATTGTACAGGATGTCTTTTTGGCTGCTATCAGATGATTTTACAGTTCATCTAGTTGAATATCTTTGTCCACAGTGCAAGACATCGTGTTCCAGTTACAGCGGTTTGTGTCAGCTATGGCTAAGTACCACAATGACTGCCATGGGGTGATGAAGGATGCAGTAGTCTTCCCAATAGAGGTTGATTTGTCACGTGGTACATTTACCTATGACACGGGTGAGCAGTTTAATGATGGGGAAGATGAAGATGACGAAGAGGAGGAAGTGAACTCTGACCCCAAACAACATCAGCAGCAGCAGAACTTTGGGGATCTAATCAGTACAGAGTGATTTCTTTTAATCTCAGGATGACTATCCTTGAATCTCTGGTTCCTGCACAAAGGGATAATGAGCTCAAGAAACCTTTATTTATTGTGACTTATTCCATGAAGTAGCAGTGCAGGATATCATCTCCCCAAACAGACCCACAGTCTTTCTCAGCTGTGAATCCCTTACATGTTATCCTCATCTGTGTGACACTTCACTGGAATAGAGCTGTTGTCTACAACATCATTTCTGAGGAGTCATAACATTCCTGCCATTGGGAGAAATGGTTGTTTACCACATCACAGTAGCAGGTGTGATGAACTGTTATAGTCCAGTTGGTGTTTATTTTGGGCTGAAAAGGTCTCCTCAAGTATTTGTTCTCATTATCCGCAGTGCTGAGACATTACAAATTTAATGGTTGTAACATGGCCAGTGCATATTGGACACAAAGGGCACTGTGGTTTTCTGAGCCAGACTGGCCACATGCCAGAGATTCTGATTCAGTTTGTGATGGAAGATCAGTACATGTGTTACTGATCTTGAGGTATAAAGTGATTAAAGCCAACACTGCATCCTATTCATTTTGGGAGTTCCTCTTAATGTGATTCCTTTTGATTATAAATAGTATAAGCGTTCTTCACCCGTCAAGGTAAAAAACAAACCTAATACACAGATCCACCCAGTCCCAACCAGGTGATGCTTTAATTGTATCTGGACGTTGTGGAATTCTCTAAACTGTTTAAATCAGGATATTTGGTTTGATATATGATTTGAAGACTGTCTCACCATTCCACGTCAAGGTCCATTGCTGCATAAAATGGCACGTACACTGAAATACACTAGGGGAACATAAAAGGCAGGTAAGCTTGTAGAGGATACCAAGCTTCACAAAATCCAGCAAGTTTATTTTATAAATCACTTCAGTTTTGCATTTCAGATAGCTCTAGGATATACTCTACCAATTTGGTGTGAAAAAAATTGATCAACTGAGACAGCTCATGTTGAGTTTAATGATGGCTGGTTGCCACTAGGTAGTTTTCGGCTTGCCTGCCACAGCATACATGCAGTGACTGTGTGCAAGTTTTTGTCCATGGTGAACGGTTTATGATTCCTGATAAAGTGCCCAGAAAGCAACAATGTAACTGCCTGTGCTGATGTTAGTCTGAGTTTCAGACAGGTGTATACGGGCTGGGTACCTGCTCAGAATTGCAGATATTAATAACGACTGTTGCAAGATGTAATGGTATCAGTTATTCACTAATCACAAGTTAATCACATGCGAGGCCCTCTGAACACCAAAACTACTGGAAGGGGCAGGCACCCCCAGTTTTAATGGTTTTTTTTTTTTATTTAAGGGGGTGAAATTCATGTAAGCAGAAATCACCCATTAGAACGAGATTTATTGGTTATCAGGGGACTGACGTGAACACAAGCATATTATTTTGAAATAAATTCACATTGAAAAGCCAGATTTTGCATTACATGAACTGTATCGCCATTGAAGTGTAGGTTTCAATTAAGTCGGAGTCTCTTGACAACATGCTTTATCCACTGCATTTGTTGTCATTTTGAATAAAATCGGGAACGGTATTTCAAGTTGCATACAGGAAATGTAGTTAATAATAAAGGCCAGACCTTCAAACAAGTACATGTGCGCAAAACTTTGCATGGTTGATATTTTATGTGGTGCTGATCCCTTGATTATGGATGATTCCGCAATGCTGTCGAAGGTGGTCAACAACATAAATGTGTTGCGCAGAGGTTCACTGAGTTTTGCCGGATGAACTCAAATGGACAACAGAATTCTGAGCGTTTTCCAAATACCAATATAGCATACACCTTTCAAGGTGGGCAACTGCTTAGTGACCCATGACTCCTAGACAACTTTCAACACTGGTAAATTAACAAGCATGAATCCAGTCCAGGAGAAAACGAAAGGCTGTCAGTGCCATGGGGCACCTGTTCAGTGAAACAACAAAGTCGTGACTTGCAGCACAGGAACAGATTTTATTTTGAACATAAAGCAGACAAGGCACATTAATGTCCAAATAAATAAACCAATTCTTTTAAAGAACAAAATATGGATGTCACATGTATTAAGCACTAACAGTGAACAGTTTTTAAATACTTACAGAGTAAAATGCCAAATTTAAAGGAATGATGTGTTGGTATATAATTTACTGGGAGGAAACGTTAATCCCATAAATAAAACATTATAAATACAAATTTTCATTGTAAACATAACTCGTCAATAAAACGACAAACATCACCACTGTTTAGCACTTCTATGAAAATGTTTTGGAGAAAGCAATGTGGACATGGAATGAGTATCACCGAGATTTTACAGGTTCTAACTAGATAGGTTTTAGACAGTAACCTTAAGAACTGCAACACAGATAGCGGGTGCTTCATGCCTCATGCCTACAGATCACCGAGACGAAACGAGTATTGGTTAAGTTGGCTTTCACCCTATTACCTTTACAACACATAATGATGGCAGGCAGCTTCATGCCCTCTCCCCAAGGATCAGCTGAAAAGCAGTGAGCAGGTAATGGTCCAGTCACTGTTCTATCACCATCTGAAAGGTTCAACCTTCATAAGAGAGCTGTGATAATCGAGGCAACCTTCCGGCCATTCTCCCCCAGGATAAATGAGGTGTGGTCGCCTTCCACTGTGTGCAGGTGTAGAGGCCCTGTGCAGATCTGGACAAATAACAGTATCAACGTCTTAAACTGGTTGATCCAACTGTAGATTATTGTGGAATATTTAGAATGTTAATCTTGGATAAAAATGGTCATTCATTGTCTGTGTATCACTGTAGCCAGCATGTAAGCAGTAAGCCTATCTATTTTGTGCTTTCCTAGGGCTTTACTGACATTTAATGTTTAGTTAATTTTAGATTAGACTTTTAGAACTTCTTAATTTTACAACAGCTGTTTTCTACACATACAATGTGTATAAACAGTGAAATGCAGTGTCCAGAGCTGAAAGGTTCAAGTGGCGACTTCAGGAGGGACAGATTCAATACTTGATGCAAGTTAACAACAACTGGTGGTCAATTTCACCACCTCCTGTGCCGTACTAATTTACTATAAGGCCAGGTGACGGCCCAAAGAGCACAAAGTTCTAAGGGTGGAATTGAAATCTTTCTTGTCTTAGAAGTGAACGAAATAGTAACTTGGAGACAAAAGCTTCTTTCACAGAATGCAAATGAACCTGTGATAAGTTCATCTATTCCTGTACTCAGGCCTCTGCGTAGCACACTGCTCACCTCTTTCAGACCGTAATCCTCTCCCAGGACACCAGACTCTGAGCTGGCAGACAGTGACTTGACCAGTGTCGCCTTTCCACTGTAGCACGAAGCGGGCTTGTATTTCTCCGCAATCACCAGCTTACTGTAGAAGGAGCGGATGGCCGTCTCCACCTCGCCCTTGTCTGGGAATATCCCCAGGACCATTAGCTTCTCCACGGCCACATTCACACGGCTGTCCAGGTCAGGCTGACCCAACAGCTCCTTCGTTAACTGGAAGAGAGGAGGAGAACAGGTAAAGCTCCATCACACAGTTAACGAAAACGCTGAGTGCATTAAATAAAACATTACTGCTACAGCTGTGGTAAGCACAGTATAATAGTATCAAGTGCATATGAAGTCCATTCTTCTTCCAACTATTGCTAAAATCTGATGGTTTAACTGCAATTTCACATTTACGTCCAAAATTTCAGGCCTATGCCATCTTTGAGCCATTTTCTCATAAGCTCTTCCCAAACCGTTCAAACTTAAAAGCTCTTCAGACTTGGTGTTAATGGCGAACAAAGAATGATGTTCCCAAAACTACTCATTAATGCCTTTTAATTACCACTTTACACCTTTGTAAAACCTGGTCAGAGCCAGGTGATTCAATCATGCTAATCCATTTATCCCTGCAAGATGAACTTGTTCCCTTAAAATGTCTTACCAGGGATTGTATAACCAAAAACCACTACCACCACCTTTCGTGTTCTTTGTACCTTGGTATAAAACAGTTCCCAATCAAGACACAGAATATTTCGCTTGTTTTAGCCGCCACAGGCATTACGATGGGAGAAAAATTCGACAGAGTTCGGGGCAACCCATGACCATCTACAGGGTGTGGGCAGAACTTCCCACGCTGGTCGCAGGGGAAGTCAGGTGCTGGACTTTAACACAGTGTCTGCATTGGTGAGTGGTTTCAGAGTAGTTTTTGGAGTAGACCCTAAGGATGGCCAGTACCAACTATGCCTGTGAGTACCTACATGCACCTGCTAGTAGCACCTGTTTATGTTGACAGGACCAGGCAAGCACCTTCACCATGTGGCGACAGACACATCTGAAGTGAGGCATAATACAGATGGTCCACACTGCTAGCTAAATGCTTCTTGTTCTGGCACACCAAAGCTAGCAAATGCAATGCTACATGTCTGTGTAGAACAAAGCTGTTCGGACACAGCAAATGGAGTGTAGTGTGTGGTTTAGCATGCAAACAGGTAAAACAATACTTCTGGCGATGTCTAACCTTGCTCTGGCCGGTTACCTGTGGATAGTCAATGTCCATAAATTGCTGGACAAAGGCACACAGCGCCTCAGACTCCGCCTCGGCTTCATTGGTCAGCTTGAGGCGGTATGTTTGAGTGTGTGCACTCACGTACATGTGAGAGCCGTCCAACAAAATCAGCTGATCTACAGCCTTACTGTCACTGGCTGACAGCTGCAGGGCCATTTCTATGGCAACACAAGCTCCGTACGAGTAGCCAGCCAAATGGTAAGGCCCTTCTGGCTGAACTGACTTTATATGCTGCAAAACAGGAAATAACATGTAACATTACTGATAGCTTTATGAATTCGAGATGCTTGGGTAATTAAGTGGGTAATTAAGGAAATAGTCTGAACCACAAATCACTTGTTGAACAATACATTACAGTTTCTCAGGTTTCAAGTTAAGATATGCAATTTTAGGGAGGTCAAGAAAAAAAAAAAAAAAAAATGTTGCAACCTTTTGTTTGGTGCAAAAAGTTCTCCCATTATGACATCGTCCTATCTTCCAAGCAAACCTCATAACGCCTTTCTAAGATCAACAGAACTCAGAATCTGGGAAAATGTGCACCTCAGACATGGTTGAAATTTAGGCCATCTACCCCTCTTGATTATATTTTGACAGCACCTGCCAGGTACTTACATTCAGGTAGAAGGCAGCCAGATCTTCAATAGAGGTCAAGGGAGCATCAGCTGTACACTGAAGACCATAGACAGGACAGGGGAGACCACTAGACATGGACTTGTACACTTTGGCAACACCTAGGGGAGATGGAAGTAATATAAATGTGAAGCAAATGAAAGAGGGGTAGCAACTAACACCCATAGACAGCGGCTTCTCGAGGTCAACATTTAACACCAAAAATGAATAGTTTCAAGAACTACAGCTGATTTTTTTTGTATGTCATGCAATGTGATCTTGAACAAAGAGTTAAAGTTGTTCCAGTGCTGCACCTTATTTTATTGTTGTTTAACTCTGTAAAAGGATATTTCTCTAATATGATGGAGGCAAGCATTTGGTGAGAGGAAACCCACGACCATCTGCAGGTTGCTGGCAGACTGATGCACCTATCAGAAAGTCTAACTTAACATTAAGTATACAAAGCCAGACTTCATATTAATTATGGAGTCTTCTACCTGCAACAAGCAGCTCTCAAAGTTGCTATCCGCCAAATTGGACATTTCATCTTTTGACATGGGTCATTTATTTTTAACAAGATGTTACAAGACATCCCACACAAAGAAATTTGTCCCTGCTTTGGTTTACTGGCCACTTTAGATCACAGACGTACCTTCTATGGGATGAACGATGAAGAGAAGCTTGTGGTTGGGCTGGCCTGGGTTCAGCTGTACCACTACTTCTCTGGGCATCACCTGGCCTTTCTCGTGACGCTGCCATACTGGTGCCTCCTGTTTGGCTTTAGGCACAGGAGTGGGACCATCACCTGCCCCCATCCCCTGCCCAATCCCCCGTAGGGCCTTCACACTCAGCTGGCGTATCTCCCTCATGGTCAATACTAGGTCATAGTCCCTCTCTAAGGTCTGTTTCACCTCCACTCCCATGAGGGAATCTAACCCCAGGTCTGCTAAGCTGGAGTCTGGGTTTAATGAGCTAGGGTCCTTCACACCTGTATACACAAGAGAATGTCATGAGATGATAGCAACAGAAATCAGCACTTATATACACTCTCTCAATAAAAGCAGCAGCATGCTGATGACACCATGAACTAAATTCCATCGCTTATTTCTGGATTACTGACATTCTGACTAACTCATAACACGACTTGGATGAAAATGACAGCAGTAAATTAATTATCCATCTTGGAAGAAATCAGCTTTTCTTAAGCTCTCTACAAGCCTGTGTATAGACCAGCTTTTTTTCCTCACCATACAGTTTTGGCTTCAATGCTTCCATGCATAGTGCAGGTTTCACCAAAAAAGCATTCAGATTCATACAGTAAAACTGGTGTGTGAGGGTGCCATCCACATTATTCATGAATGCCTCCAACATAACATCCAGTATTTACAGGAAAGATTGGGAAACTGTCCAGCAGATGTAACAGTGGAATCCACAAACAATTCTTACCACACTTTACCTACCCAGAATATGAGATATGGACTCCATCAGGTCAACCTTGCCAGATTTGTCTGTCTGTCCACTGGCCTTCTCCGCCCCAACAAAACATGAGAGGACAGGGTTGGGCAGCTGTAGGAAGTGGTTGAGTGTGGCCAGACAGGAGGTCATCCGCTGGGGCACTGTGCCCCCAATCACAGCATCATTGCCCCCCATACTGTCCAGGATTATTCCCACGTCCCCAATGGCTCCCCACTGAATAGCCAGACCTGTTAACATAAGTCACCTAATACTAAGGTCTGCTTACAAATCATTTTTCCAATAGGAATATAACCAGAGTCTCTGATGAGACAGTAGCTCGATCAGTTGGGACAAATTATCACACAGTTAATTATAAAATTAAAGCCTTTATCCACCCAACGTTGCCGAGTGCAACTTATTGCCTATTTGCCACGTCTGGCAGTCCCCTGATAACTTCATGGTACAAAAAAAGAGACAAAAAAATGAATGTTGAAAAAGAATGAACTGGATCTGAACCTGTGACTGCCAGATATCATATACCATGGGCTTACCACTAAAAACCAGTGTGGAAGCAAGATGACATTGCTTTAGTCCATAACAAACGATACAAAACAACAGTGTAGCAAGGATGATTTCCATTCTCATGGTAAACTACACTCGGCAATTTTCAGTTTTAACACTATAATGGTTTCCTATCATCCGACCTCTAATGGGGGAATTTCTGTTTTTTGCAGTTCGCAATTTTCAGCATAACAGCTATAAGTTTTTATGTCACCTGCAAACAAGGGGAAAACTACACATTTTCAAAGTTTAATCATAATTTGAGTCAAAAGGATACATCGCAGGAAATAAGGTCAGATTTGTGACCAGGACATCAAACTACATCATGTAGCATGTACTTAAAATATTTAAATTCTAAAACTTTTGGTCTTGTGACAATTTCGGTTATCAGTGCATTTCAATTTTCCAGATATGACAACGATTTTTGTACAGTTAACTTCCCATAAGGTGTTTCACCTGTATTATAAATTTCAGCTCAAACTCGTACACCTTGTGCAAGAAAATGACAAGTTAACACATTCTATTCATGGCAGTATGGCAAAGTAGGTCAGCTTGAAAAATAAAAATTAAGGTGAAAAATTTCCATGTAAAAATGATAAGAAAAAGACTGGATATGAACCTCAGAGTGCTAGGATTAGTCTGCAGTCTCAGGATAATTTCATGATACTTGAAAAAGAGGGAGAAAATACTAGCAGGACTTAACTGGATTTGAAACAATAAAAGATTGTTACATATCGGTAGAATGCAAGCCTGCACTGAAAACACCTCTTCAGTGAAATGACCCAAGTCCAAAACCTTTGTCCAGTATTCATAACATGGATGAAATAGTCACACCACACTTCAAATTATGTATCTTGCTGTAGTCTTTAACAAAGCTTTGTTAAAATCGCACAAAAACTTTAAGAGTAGTAGCGTTTTAAAGGAAATGTTAACACCAAACAATCAATCAAATGGACAAACAATCAGAAATAGAAAATCGATACTACGAATTATGCATCTTGATGTCTACACTTGGCCCAAGTCTCGCTCAAATCGGACAAAAACTAGGAGTAGCATTTTGAAGCAAAAGCAAAACGGATGCAGTCATCAATATGGTAAGAGAAAATGGAGCAGAGCAAAGGGAAACCCATAACCATACACAGGTTGCTAACAGATCGTCCCATGTAGCACTGAAGTGGAAGACATCAACCCTCCTTGAAGTTTAGAAGTACATGCATAACTTTATGGCAGAATTATTGTTGTCAAGATATATTCAGCAAAGATCCAAATGAGAGAAAAGTATGAACAGACTAATACAGCTTTGATTCCAATTTATTCAACTGCAGCAAGTATTCTATTATTTGAGAAACTCACCAGGGAACCCTTCTGCTCGTCTTCTCTCACAGATCCGTTCCATCACTGAGTTGGCAAACCCATAGTTAGCCTGTCCTGCATTGCCCCGCCCACAACTGATGGAGGAGAATACCACGAACCAATCCAGGCTCTCCCTGCAGGTTTCCCTGGTCACCCGATCCAAGTGTAGTGTACCCGTGACTTTAGGCTCACAAACCTGGCGGAACTGCTCCTCAGTCTGGTTCTCCATCAGCCCATCTCTTAACACCTGGATCATGGCAACATAAATGCTCAGGTGTAAATGACTGCATCAAGTGACATTCAGCAGTTTATGGGCAGTAAGCTACATGTATGTACATTGTAATTAGGCATGTCTTTTCATTGCAATCGTGTAAATAATTCCAATGACAGACACAAGTCTATTCAACATGCCTATATGTATCATTGGGACAGCATTCCAGAAAGTTATCCTAGGCTATGCTGATGGAAGATACATGTATGATGGATTGACTGGTTTTGTAACAAGCATGGTTTTGGCAGTTACACCTACAGTTGCTTTCTCCGACAGTGCCATAGGAAATAATTTATGCTCATGAAAGTAAAAAGAAAAATGCTATTAAAAAGTTCCCCAGAGCTAAACTCACCACTGCCAAATGAAATATACCTCCGACTGGGCCGAGTGCCGCGGCCTCCTCACAGAGTTGTTTGGCACCCTCCACAGTGCGAATGTCCGGCGTCGACACCTTCACGGTGATCCCACTTTCCCGCCACTGCCTGACGCGGCGATCTTGGTACCCTGAGCGGATCCCCGACCGTGAGGTCAGCACGAGGTGACGCGCCCCTCTATCGACTAGCCACTGGGCCAACTCCAGTCCAAACCCACCCAGACCTCCAGTGATGATGTAAGATTTGTCTGGCACACAGTAACACCGGGATAAGGCCCGGACTGGTTGGGTTTCCGCATCTTCCTGCACCTGAACCAACAAAGAGCAGATCTTGCCTCCAGACACTTCCACAATTTGAAATGCTCATACACCTAGCTTCATTTCACATCAGGTTACATGCACCCTAAAGCCAAAAATATTAGAAGTCTATGCAGTATTCCCATCACTTTCACGTATCTAAGAAATCATCTGTTTTGCTTCAGAATTTCTAATTTTTCTCTCTTTTTTTTATCCTTCAGATTTTCTTTCAGGCAAACTTTCTTTGATTTTTTAGAATGACATCTACCTTAAGTTCACATAAGACTTAGCTACACCCTGCAAGTTTCTTTTGCACAGAACAGCCAAATTTGTGTTAGAACTAGCTTGCTGAGAAAAAACAGAAGACTTTATAGATGTACATCAGGTGTTTACCTTTATAACAACTTTGCCAATATGCTTGCCTTGAGCCATAAACCTGAACGCCCCCTCAAGGTCATCTCTGCTGAAAGCTGTGGTTTTCAGGGGTCGGACATGACCCTTCTTCATGCCATCTGTCAGCAAGCCTGAGACAACCTCCCAGTCCTTATTGCCCTCCTCAAATAAAGCGTCCAAGAGGATGCCATGGAAACTTACGTTCTTCAGGAAAAATGCCATACCTATGAAAAAGAGAGGAAGACTAATGCCCATAAAACCAGCATCCAAGGTGGCAACTGATGTGGGGACAGCTTGCAGTGATGGGAAATGTATCAGCTGAAACTTTCACCAAAATTTAACAAACTTCTATATTCAGACATTCATCACTCCAATTACATGAAGTACTGTTATCTGTAAACAAATTCCCAAGATAATTTGGAAACTGGTTATTTGATCATGTAGCACAAGGTGAAGTTACCGAGAAGTGACTTCCAGTTACAGTGAACTGTACAGAGGAGGGTACCCACCAAGAGGAGTGTTCTTTGACAGGTCATATTTGCCAATCTCCAGGAATCGACCGTGTGAGGAGAGGATTCTCAAACTGGCCTGTAGTTTATCCTCTGCTAACGAGTTCAAAATCACGTCCACACCTACAAAGACATTTTATATCCTGAAACCCGATGTACATGTACTCTGGTTGTAAAACCACAAAGTTATATTGTACTTCAAGCATCAGCTACTAATGCATGGTTTTATCACACAGATGTGTGAAGTTCAACATGAGGCCAGCATGGCCAGAAAACAAAAAATTCATACCAACTTAAAATGAACATTCGACAGTTAAAGCCAAATACGCAAGTTTCAACAAATGATGATACAATGTCCAATGTCTAATTCGCTGAGACAAAGTAATTAAGAACAGTTATATATATAAATGCTTTGTGTGGTAACGCTTATTCCCTGGTGATCAGAAGCAATCTTACCTTTGCCCTTGGTGACCTTGAGGATGTCATACTGGAAGCTGAGGTCTCTGGAGTTGCTAAAGTGGTCCTCTTGAAGCTGTGGGAACAGTTTGCGGAGGTATGCCCTTTTCTCCTGGGAGCCCACTGTGGTGAACACTTCACAGCCATGGTTAAGGGCCACTGAGATTGCCGCTTGCCCTACACCTCCGCTCCCGGAGTGAATCAGCACCCGGTCACCTTTCTGGATGCACCCTCGCACCACTAGAGCATAGTAGACCGTCGAGTAGACAACAGGGATCGACGCAGCCTCTTCCAATGTCCAGTTGTCCGGAATGGACCATAGAAACCGGCGATCCACATCCACTGTAGTGGCCAGGCCCTGCAAAATTTCAGGGAACAAAATTTGAAATTCCGTTTTTTTTTAAATCCTAATGTACTTCACGTTATGTGAAATCCTCTTTTACCATGTGAATTTTCTGGAAAATAACAGGACTAACACTAACACAAGTCTTTCTGAGAACAAAAGAAAAAAGAGATCTAAAAGATAAGAGGAAAAAATTACGAACTCCAGAACACCAGTCATTCTCTGCCAAAATGTGATCTGTAAACACGTTTTACACAACGCATAATGTCTAAATGCAATATTAACCACAAGAATATTTACATCACTGCTTACCTTGGCAGGCAGCAGCCCCATCACTCGCTCACCGCTGGAATTCTTTCCAGCAAATTCCATTCCTAGAATGCACTCTTGGTTGGCAAGGTTCCCTGGAATAGCATCAGGGGGAAGTTTGCCAGTAGCTAACATGATGTCTCTGAAGTTCAGGGAGGCGTAGTGGACTGAGCAGAGCTCTTTCTCAGGATGGTCAGCAGGATTGAAGTGCTTTAGGGAAGACTCCAGCCAGTTCAAACTGGACAGGTCACCTCTGGTCAAGATGTTCACATAGGCATGCTCAGTCACCACCGTTGACTGTAGGGAGTCTGAAAGTGAAAGGATTCCAGTATAAAAAAAATCAGCCAGTGGCAGTTAAATGGCCCTTAGTTCACAAACATCCCAAATTTGTCCCACACCAATGTTATAACCTTCATCTACTAAGGGTATACCGACACCCATTGGTCTGAGGTTAAGGTGGACTTTGGATTAACAGAACTTTCTTCATGTTCATCAGTTGTGTAGCACTTTGTAGTTAAGTACTGGCTCACTGCTATTCCAAATTTCTTTCTTCAAATGACATTGTTGCTACATACTGAATATTTTGGAAAGAATACAATCAGCTTTAGTCAGCTTTATGAGCGATGGAAACCAGAGTGCCCAAGAAAAAAAGCCTTTGGCAAATCAATGGTGAACTTTTCCCCAACCTGAAGCATGGAATTTTGCTACAAAGTGAGCTCAATGAGTTAAGTTAAATTTATGAAAGGGTAGTCTCCCATTAATATTCTTTCAAGCCACCTAAAGGTAAACCACTGAACAATACTCTGCAAATAAATTTTCTGCCTTTCGTATTAACCTTTGTCAAGAGGCAAATGTCTGTAGGAACCCAGAACTTCATCTTTGTAGATGTTCATGAGCAGATCTTTCTTGGCCAGTTGAGTGAATTCCTCGGTTCCCAGTGTCCAGGAAGACAGGAGTGGCCCAGTCGTGTCTGCACTGAAGATACATCTGCAAATCAAAACCATAGAGAACTTCTCATTTGTACATATGGACAACTTGAATTCAAGATGGCATGTTTCGAAACAGATAACTTTCTGAAAATTAATGCAGGTAACAAAAGAAATTTTTGTGTTATCTAACTTTTAAACTTAATTTTAGTAATAGTAATGAAAACCTGATTATTACAAGTACCTTAGTCGATCTCCACCTGGTTCCTGATGTAAACAGTTCACCATTCCCATGATGCCACTGTTTACCTCCTGATCCACAAGAAGCCACAAGTTATCTCCCCTGGGCTTGCCCTGGAACTCCATCAGCTGTGTCTTCAGCATTTCCACCCAGCTACACAGCAGGTCATTCACTGGCAGAAGTTTGGTGCCAGGACCTATTGTGCAAGTTTTCCGGCACAAAAACAATGTGGACAACAAGTCATCCGATTTTTCAGCCACAATTTCCAACCCAGCTTCAGCTATCAGCTTTCTCCAGCCGTCTTGGGGGAGGTATAGACCAAAACATTTCTCTGTGTCAAAATCCTGCAGCTCTTTCTGGAAGATGTCGAGTGTGATGTAAGCTGGAAAGTTCTCGGTGACTTCCTGTATAAGTAAGAAGCCATCCTCTTTCATCAAGGTGCAGAGTTGGGAGAGGGCACTGGCCGGGTGGGTACAGGTGTGAAGGCAATTTGCAGCCGTCACAAGGTCATAGGTGCCCATGTTTGTGGGTGCTGTCTCCATGGCAAGGTCCCACTGTATGGCCTTCACCCCAAGGCCCTCTAGCTCCTCGCTGTCCAATTTATCCAGTGTGTCCTCACAAAGGGTGTAGTCTAACTGTAGGAGGGGCTGGGTGTTGAGTTGTGGGAATACCTGTCGATACAGACCCCTCGCCCCACCCACCTCCAACACCCGCAGTTTGTGGGCAACACGGTTCTCCACCACCAGGTCCAGGCAGGTCTTGAGGGTGCGGGGCTGGTGCAGGTTTGACAGTAGGCGATCTTTGCACAGTTCATCAGCATGCTGCCGCAACGCTGTCTGCACATTGGCCGTCACATTATCTGGAGTTGAGTTTGCAAATATTTCTTCCAGGACAGACAACAGTGCCGATCTCTCCCTCGTCTTGCCCTCATTCACTCTCTCCACCGCCTCTGCACCGACACCATTCACCACCGCCTCCACTATATCCTTATTCACCAGCTTTATCCCATTGGTTTTGGCCAGCAGGTTCTTCAGGCCCTGCTTGGTTAGGGCGATGCATTGCCGCACATATTCCGCCAGGTCCTGCGCGTTACTTGGGGGCACCACCTCCTTGTATGGGATGAAGGAGAACTCTTCCAGCACAGGGGCGTCCTGCAGCTGTCGTCGTGGCGCCACTGTGGCGTGTAGACCATGGATCTCAACACCCCCGGCCACAGTCACATTGTAACAGCTGCTCACAAGCACCTTTACAACTGAAAACAAGATATATCACCTCTAACTGACAACAAACACACAATTGTTACCTTTGTATGAGGAGCAGAGGAGCAGCAAGAAACATGTTAATTTAAAAAAATGCCAGTTAATTTATTTCGTTGATGTTTTAACACCATTCAAGAATAACCTACTTACTGGAAATGAAACTCTGAGAGAAAACTGCTACAGCTGGCCAGGTATATCAAAGCTTATTGACCAGCACCTAGACCTGGATTTGGACACCTGACCTTATCAGCCATGGGCTTGTAATCTGACCATTGTTTCTCTATTGTGATTTGCAACAGCATCCGTACAGAGAATCTACAGGAAGAGCATCAGTCTGAACTTAGCACAGGCTAGGAGGCTAGGAAGCTAGGACACTGGAGCCACTCCCTACCTTCTTTCTTGCTGACCGTGTAGGATTTCTGGCTGTGCACCGTGGGGTCAATACGGATGGACTGGATACGAGTGGGCAGACGGAGACTGCGATCCTCCTTACCCAGAATGGACATCTGTAGCATTGTATCCAGGAAGGTCACCCAGTTCCCAGACCAGTTCAACTCTCCAGTTGTCCCTGAAGTCATTCAGACAAGCCCATAAAAACATAGCCTCTTCTATGCTGAAGGAGATTTGTAAAGCTCAGCCTGCTATATTTACATCACATGGAAGAAGGTAGGACATTGGTTCAATACAAAATCTGCTTTTCACAATAAGAACTTGACAAGGTGTCGATGACTAACAGAACAAACTCAGCTTAACACCTCCCAACTGTAGAAGTCGATGTACATGTTTGCCAACTTAGCCATTCTAAATGAAAGACATGTGCTTATGTCACAGAGAAGAATAATCCTGAAACTTTAAAAAGATTACATCTGTGCCAATGCGCAAGTTATAGGACTTCACACTTTACCTAGGTTACTGGCCGAGTGGATACCCCTGAAGTCTGCAGCATAATCATACCCTCTTAGTCTCAGCTCCTTGTAAACATCCTCAGCACTAAGCCGAATGTGTTCCGATTCCTCACTTCTCTCTGCCTCCACAGCTTCATGGAGGGGCAGATCCAGGACCCTTTCTGTGGCAACTCTGGCTTTCCCATTCACTGTTATGGAGTCACTTTCGCGTATCTCAAACTCATTTGATGCAGCCATTATACTGACTTCTATCTTCACAGTACCTGAAAGAATGAACATATTCTGGGTTATACTTGGTTCTGTATAAAACCATGCTATCAATGATCACTCCAGGATATATTAACATCTATGAGCTCACTCATTAGTTTGTGCTTTATGCAGTACTTAAGATCTTGCATTCAGAACAGCAGAAAGTTAAGTAGGTACAAAAACATGATAAAGCTTGGAGGAAAATATTCAATGAAAAGTACTAAAAAAAAAAAAAAAGGTACATGGTACGCTCTGGCGTTACAGAAACCAAAACATGTGCATCAATGTTTTATTTCGGGGAGAACCTTGGTAAAGGTGCAGCATCCAAAAACACCATTATCTTACCAGATTTAGGGAGTATGGTTGCTCTGTGAATGGAAATATCCTCAAACACTACAGGGAGGTTTTCGTAACTTTGCCCAACACGTTTCGCAAGAGCTCGCCAAACCAGCACCAAATAGCAAGTCGCTGGGAACAAAACACGCCCATCAATACAGTGACCAATCAGATAGCTGTCTGCCGAGTTGAGGGAGGTGTCAATCTCAAACACACAGTCAGCATGTTTGCCCCCACCCCCAGCCATGAAGTCTGCGGGCTGAGGCACATTCCAGGTCTGGGTGTGGTCCCAGCTCACCAGTGGTGATATCATCGGAGTGCCCACTGGGACAGGGTACTCCACTGGGGCAAAGAGCTTCAGGGGGTTCAGCCACATGCCATTCATGTAACACCTGCAAACATTCCACCGGTGAGTTGGTAAGAGGTATTCCTACAGTGTACCTATTTGTTTATGTCACATTTATCTGAGAAATATTCAGTTTGCTTGCAAAGAATGTGGTTATTGTTTAACGCCATGCTTCATTTTTCACTTATACACTGTCCAGGATGGAGGGAAGTAGAGTGCCCTTGGCACAGTATCAACCTTTAATGGTCATTTGGTATCTCGTAAAGCATTTTATGTCAATATCGGGTGTATTCACAACTTGATGATGACAACTTGAACCCTCCTCATACAAACTGTGAGCCTCCGGATTCCTTGGCCTGCAAAGAACCCTGATCTCAACCCTCTGGAGCCTGTCTGGAACATGATTAGTTGACGTGTGCAAGCAAGAGATCCACCTGTACATGATCTGGCCTGACTGGAACCTGCCTTGCACAAGGAATGGCATTGACTTCTTCAAGGAATCAGGTCATGTGAGGAGAAGGGTTCAGGTTGTCATCCAGGTACACAGCGCATACACCAAATATTGAAGTAGAAAGCTTTACGAAATGCCAATTTCTTTCAGTTATTTCAACACTGCTCACTAGAGAACCACACCTGTAAAGCCATTTGTTTCACATAAAACCCAGTGATGACAGAAACGCATGTGTGTTATTAAAACACATGGATTCCAGTCATTTTGTCGTTTTTCATTAGCCAAAAGGGTTACACAGTTTGCAACCAATCACATTTTACACTCTTCTGATACGGAAGAACATTAATCGCACGTCTATGAAATCACCACACTGAAAACCCTAGGGATGCTTAAGTTCTCTGTGTATATAATCTGTATAGTAAACTCTGGCAACCAGGGGATACAGAGGAACCCAGCATATAGATGCTAACCCTCATTGGGCTGGCTGGTATGGAGTATACCCCTAACAATTAAATAGCTTTGCAAGTTAACCCGTTTTGAAGTCACAAGAGGCATCGCTCAGCCCGAGTTGTGAATTCAATGTACAATGACTTGTTAGACAGAAAACATAGAATCAACCACAAATCTGCCTATATATCAAATTAAAAAAAAAAAAATTTCAATACAATTATGTTCAGCCAGAAAAGAAAATTTCTGTTTTATAGAGCAATGATGGCTCTTGTTCTTCATCTTTGCTTTTACTCAGCCCTCAGACCGTGTGCTTTTGACGTATACGGGCTAAATCAACAATATCCATTTGCAAATAACTGAATTTTATCCCAACCATTCTATTACCTCATATAAAAGCGTCAGATCTGAAGAAAGTGTGGCATCTACAAATGATTTTCACCATAATATAATTCTGCTGACAACAGATGGTTACATCTATCCTGCTTTATAACACACACACTACGAAAAAGGTTTCTGTGGCACTTACTTTCCCAAGCTGGCAAAGAAAAAGTCCTGGTTGTTTGGGTTTCCCCTCTTCATGAGTCCTGTGAATGTGCAGCCCTGGCTGAGGGAGCGTTTGAGGATGGCCTGCAGGAGACAGTGCGGAGCGATTTCCACAACAATGGCATTCGCAGGCACATGCTGCAGTGCTTCCTGGAACAGCACTGGACTCACCAGGTTGTTCACATGATACTCTGGGGAAGAGAAGCGAGCCAGGTCCGTGTCCCAGCGGGATTCTGGGATAGAACTGCTAACCCAGCGGTTCGTTCTCAACTTGGGTTTTATCACCTATATAAGAAAATATAAATAAGTCCCCTGAGTGGGTTTTCTGCAACACTGCTCTAAAACTAAGTTAACAATGCTGTTGACTAAGAGAAAGCAAGGAGTTTGGGAATGTCAAGAAACATCTTCACTGCAAAATAGGTAATCTTGGGTTTGTGATTAAAATATACAGAACTGTTAAAAATCAAACTTGTATGAACGTCAACAGGTCTTCAAGAATAGTGTTCACATGTAATTATTTCCAAATATTTGTAAAATTTAGGCCAATATTTGAAACGGTATCCCCCATAAATGTCTGTACCGGAGCGCTACAAACATGACAAAGCGATGCCATTCACCTCCACTTACCTTATCCAATGCCTTCTTCAGTGTGGAAGCTATGGCAGCCATATAGTGGGAGTGGAAGGCCACACCAGCACTCTGAACCTCCTTGGCAAACATTCCCTTCTCTTTCAGCTCCTTGACAAATGTTTTCACCAGCTCTGCGGGGCCGGAGATGGTCACTGTGTCCTCAGCGTTGTGACACGCTGGCACCACTCCCTGGGGGCACATGTTCTTAGCTTCCTCCCAAGTCAACCCTACAGACACAGGACCACTTGTTAAGGGACAAAGAAACATCACAGCTTTATGCTGGGAGGAAACCATGCAGAGCCTGGGGGGGAAACCCACAATCATCTGCAGGTTACTGGCAAGATCTTCCCACATTTGGCCTGAGAGGAAGCCAGCATGAGCTGGATCGCACAGCAACTACACTGGTCAGAGGCACCTGGGTCATTACACCTTGGCGTGCTTACCTTCTCGGCCATGGAGGCACCCAAAATCACAGTAATGTTAGTACAAATATGCACGATGCATGGGAGCTTTAGTTTAAAAAAAAACCAAATTAACAACAATCTTCAGTTATCCCACATGGCTTTCAAAAAACCACCACTTTCCACCACTGTTACAGCTTACAGAAGGTGCTCACAATATAGTGTAGTTTATTCTCCATGTGGAAAGGCTTTTTGTGACCTAAACCATCAGACATATATTCTACCCGACAGTGAGAGAAGAATAAGTAGACATAGTCACTGCTATCAGCAACGCAGAAAAACATGGGAGGAAGGCTTAGGAACAACGGACCTGGACCTCTACTCCATAGCTATGCTCATCCAGTTATAGGCTCATCTTCCATTTCTAAAAAAGTGCTCACCCACAGCCGCCATTCCCCCTGGGGGCAGCTTGGCCTCCTGGATACAGCGCCCTCGCCAATATGCGGCCAGGACCGTCTCCTCAGCAGTCAGGGAGCCATCTGCATATCCGCACCCCAACTCCCCAACCGAGTGTCCTACTATGCCATCTGGTGAGATCTCCATTGCAGTCAGCAAATCCACCAGCGCCACCTGGGTAAGAACACGACACACAATCACACCTGGGAAAACCCTCTTTGCTCCAGATGATCGTCTTGGCAATAAGACGGCATTACAAACCTGCTATTTGTTTGGTGTGAAAGCAGAATGTACAGTGTGGCACTGACAATAAGTCCACAGTGGTACTGTAATTCCTCAACCATTTCACATGTTTGCCAGGTGTTTACTCAAGCATATTCTGAAGGCATTTTTCTGTGTTGACATAAAATTATTATTTTTGTGAAGCCCTGAAACTGACCAATCAATGTAGTTTTGTCTCCAAAATCAAGTCAAAAATGTTCATAAATTGCACTGAAAGTTGTTCTTTCCTGTGAAAATGTTGAGGAATTAAGGTGTATAAAGTAATTACAAAAAAAGAAAAAAAAAAAAAAACAAAGTTGTAGGCCACCTATTCAGGCAAATTCACAATTCATGATTAAGGAAAGTATAAACTTTACCACCGCAGACTGTTCTCACCAATAGCTGTATTCATTTATTTGATTGGTGTTTATGCCGCATTCAAAAATATTTCACTTATATCATGGGGGGCTGCATCATGGTGGGAGGAAACTTGACACAGCACAGGGGTCCCACAAGCTGTATTACTTTACACTAATTCTGTTATGTGTTACACTGCTGACCATTCTGGGATGGGGGTACCTGTATGGCTGCAATGCCGACGAACGAATGGACAGTGCTGTCAAACACGGAGCTGTTACCAGTCATGATCAGATCGTACAAGTTCAGACCATATGGCTTCAGGACAGCATCAGACCGCATGATGGACTCGTGGAATCCCGTAATCTGCATCATGCTGCGGCCCATGCCATGCCACTGAGTGCCCATCCCTGCAAACACATACCACACAGGCCGCGTCTCTGGAGGGCATTTCTGTAAACAGGGGACAAATTACCACCCTGATTAATGCAGAAATATGTATACAAACCGGAATAATGCAGAAATGCCTAAAATTTCGTCCATGACATAGACGTTCTTTTTTCTAGAGTGTGAGAGTTCTGTTGATTATAGAAAGGTGTGCTGAAATTTGTTTTGAAAGTATGGTGATATCCTTCTGGGAAAATATATCTTTCAGCTCCAAATGCTATATTTTATGCCATTTATTTGCCTCTAAAATGCATTTGATGAAATTTTATGCCATTTGTAGAGTACCAAACTCAATATGCAGCAATATTTATACAAACCAAAGCCTGAAGCATAAATGATCTTGATTTCAGTTTTGATTTCTTTCGAAATGGTTTTTATCAGGAATGGATTTGTGAAATAAGTAATGGAAATGGAAAAATCTGAAAATATCACAGATTTCAAAATGTCTAAGGCAGGATAATTTAAAACTACAAGTACCATTTTATTAAATGTGAACTGTGTCCTTGTGAATTTTTTAATGGCTGATGAGGACTAACCTGAGCCTCTTGCAGTGGAGTATCCGTGTTGAGGACAGCATAACCTCTGTATGGCTGAGAACTTGGGGCGATCGACGCGCTCTCAGTCAACATCGCCTGTAGCTCTACATTGCGATGTTGCTGCGTCATCAGAGCAAGGATTTCATCCAGTCCTTCCTGCGTGCGTGAGGAACAGATAAACAGTCTCCTTTTGTGGGCAGCTTCATGCACGGGCTGCTCAGCTTTGCGAGTATTTGATTTGAGAATTGCATGTACATTTGTTCCTCCAAATCCGAAAGAGTTTATGGCGACCAGCCCACCATTCCACGGAGTAGGCTCTGTCACCACCTTCAGACGGTTATCAGCCAATGCTGGAATGTCTGGGTTTGGTTCCTGGAAGTGCAGATTGGCTGGGATGACCCGATCCTCCATGGCGATCACCACCTTGGCCAAAGCCGCCAAGCCTGAAGAATAAAGCAGAACTCAGTAACAAATTTTAAACAGCTTCTCCAGCATTAGTTATCCACATGTGTAATTATAGCTGTCACAAATTTTTAACTGATTCCAAACTGTAGTTTAGGTTCACCGACACCAGCTCCAGGAATTTGTAGGCTTCCATATAACCTGTTTAACCCCTCACCTGACGCAGGTTCTGGATGTCCCATGTTGGATTTGGTCGAGCCAATCAGCAATGGTCCCTCCCGGTTATGGCAGAAGACGTCAGCGATGCTGTTCACCTCTTGTGGGTCACCGGCCTTAGTTCCTGTCCCATGAGCCTCTACGTACTGCACCTCAGCCGGATTCACGCCCGACTCCACGTACACCTCCTTCACCAGCTGCTTCTGCTGCTCTCCAGAGGGGAAGAGAATACCTGTGACACAGAAAACTCCCATCAGATGCTCCTTTCGGATTTAGCGTTCGTAATGGTTATTCACCTACTTGCCATACAAGAATTTTTCACTAAGCTTTTAACATTTAATTCCATTGCTATTATTGTGAATCCAAGTAGCACTCTGACTCCAAGCCCACATTTTTTTTTTTTTAGCTCTATACGAAAACTCCATCATGACAGCATGAAACCTCACAGGAATGAGCTGCCACTGGGTCAGTGCTGTGTAGTCCCATGGGGAACTGTTACATCCATCAATGTTTATTCATTAAAAATTGCATAAAAAGAGCTGAGGTGTTATGTGTGAAACCAGTTGGGTTAATCCCATATATCACCTCATGAGAGGTGTGTTAGGTGTGTATTCAAGTCTCAAAAGGTGAAAAATTTCCATTAACATAGCGGTCCTAATAAATTTGACTTGCATATTTGATTTCTTACAATGAGCTTATTTACCCTGTTCTTTGTTGCCGTCTGCATTGTTTTTGGAATGTAACAGTGTAGAATAGACTCGTTTGGCTTCTGCTCTCTTCTGAAGGAGAACAATCACTATGCCCTCACTTCTGCAGTAGCCATTACCTGCCAACACAAGTGATAATGGAGAAACAAGAGTCACAATGAAGAAACGACTATCCGTTCAAACGCCTGCAGGAGCCATTGTCTGCCAACACAAGTGGTAAAATGCAGGAACAATGAAACCACCTTGAACCCTAACCCAGAATGCCACTCAAGTTGAAAAGAAACCTGAAAACACTTACATTAAAAGAGAATAATGAAATTTTACATCTGTAAAGGAACAAATTAATGGTAACTAAGATGCAGTCACAGAGACCCTATCGCCAAAGCAGAGCCATCATGAAACTTGGAAGAAAATGACTACACCAACCTGAACTGTCAAATGATTTACAGGCACCGTCCGGAGAGAGCATGCCAAGCTTCATGAACTGTAGGGCTGTTTGAGGTTTGAGACAGAGACTGGAGCCTCCCACAATAGCAGCGTCACACAGGCCCAGTCGGATGTTCAGTAACGCCTGGTCCAGGGCCAGTAGGCTGGAGGAACACGCAGTGTCCATTGTGAAGCTGGGACCTGTGGAAGTAACACAGGTATTACTCAGGTGTGGCATAACTCACATGGTATATGGTAAGTTTATAAATTCAAATACGTCAGAAAACAGACACGTTAACAAGTCCAAAGCCAATCATTTTGGTACCAATATAATGCACCCTGTAGATATTTGTATTCATTATTTTGTTTGAGATTTCTAAAAATCAGAAGGTTCATGAAATAAGAAACAACACAATAAAATGAGTAAATTAGATGTAAACCTTTGAAATCAAAGAAGAAGGACAGTCTGTTGGCAAACATGGCCCTCTGGCAGCCAGTCATACAGTAGCCCACGGTCTTCTCTGGGTCTGTGGACCACGCCTCGTGTGCTTCCGAGGCGCTCGCCCCAATAAACACACCTGTCCGAGACCCTCGGGCTGACTGGGGATTCACACCTGCACAACATGAACATACACAGCTTGAATACCTACTACTAACTATGCATAATGCTAGACATACACCTACACGTGTGTATCACCTATAATAAACAGGTTTTCATTTCACAAATGTTATTTTGGCTTCAAAACAAATTCACAAAGTACATAACATGTGTAGCTTACCTTATGGAATGCTAACCTAGGAAAAGGTAGCATTTCAAAAAGTTTCAGAAAACAGATATTCACTCAGGTGTAGACGACATACAAGGCTGCATATGCTGTGTACATGTGCACAAATGAAGGAATGAATGGTTAAAGTTTAACCTCACATTGGTAATATTGCAGCTGTATCGCCGAATGTGTACACTTATGCAGAACTCAGTTTGCCTGGCTCACAAACCTGCATCGATGATGGCCTCATAGGCAACTTCCAGCAGCAACCTTAACTGTGGATCCATGGCGTCAGCTTGCTTTGGATTCACTCCAAAGAAGGAACAGTCAAACTTTGTGATATCTTTCAGCTTTCCACTACGTTTGGGAAGTCCATGCAGTCCTGGAATATCAAAATGGGAAACTAATGTTCTGTCGTCTTTGAACACATCTACAGATTACACATAGAGTATGTGAGGCTTATCAAGAACATCTGAAAGATTCCAAAACTGATAATTACAAAGACGTACACGTAATCTTTATGTATCACACAACACTGTCATGTATTGATAAGCAACACACACTACTGGTATTTTATATTCTTTCAAATGTCAGCAGATTACAAAGCCATCTTTCAGACGGATTATCCCTGTGGCCCATCAGTTCTGTATTTACCTGGTTCCCATCTCCGCCCATCATCCGTCACCATGTCTTCTCCCTTCACCAAGTGCTCCCGAAACTCTGCCATATTATCCGACTCAGGCAGTCGGCAGGAAATGCCGCTGATGACCACCTCATCTTGGTATTTCCATTGGAAGGTTGTGGGAGAAGCTTCAGTGGCAGGAGGCGCCATGGGTGGGGGGACAACGGTCTCCTCCAGAGACAGTCCATTGCTGACTTGAGCTGGCATACCCGGCTCTGAATCACCTGTGTATTCACTGTCACAGAAACAAACAAGGTGCCTTTAATGATGCTGAACTACAACTTAAGCAATTTCTGATCCATTACAAACTGTCAAATTCAGACATGGCGAGAGTTGATCATATGTGTAACGACTATAGCTGAGTACCATAATGAAGAATATTTGACTTCCACAATGGCAGTCAGTTTTATAGGTGGAAGAGCCCCGAGTGCCCAGGATAAACCATCAACCTTTGGCTAGTTACTGACGAACATCCGGATAAACTAGTCACACTAACCATTAACTATCTACCCAGATATTGTTTATTTTTATTTACTTAATTGGTATTTACGCTATAATGAAGAATATTTAACTTGTACGATGGCAGCAAGCATCATGGTGAGTGGAAACCGAGCTAAGTCCAGAGGAAACCCATAACCATCTGCAGGTTGCTGGCAGACCTTCCCATGTATGGCTGGAGAGGAAGCCACTGTGAGCTAGTGTGCTAACCTACTGAGCCACAGAGGCCCCTATACAGATGTAATGCTGGCTGCTGTGAAAAATACATGAAAAATTCTGAAGTACACTGTAAAACTTCAAGGAAGCAAAAGACAAAATAAACTTAGATGTGACAGAAAACCCAAACCTGAAGCAATATGATAAACTGGAAGTAAGGATGATCTCCAGCTGAATCAAGTCTCAGGACGGCCAGGTATCTGCCTGCCTGAAGTACACCCGTACCCAGACACTCACAGAGTAACCAAGCCAGCTTATGAAAGGCCTTTATGTATCATGACCTGAGGTCTCTATTCACCCTGCCCACAATACACCAGCAGAGGGCTGCCAACCAATGGAGCTGGCCAGGCCTCCATTATGTACAACATGCAAATAACCCAGGAGGCTGGCCATCTATCAAGCAGTGCCTGAACCCTGTGAGCAGATGTACAAGAGTACAAACTTCTGACACATCTCTCTGGTGTTCATAGTAAAATGAAGGTTGGGTCACATGGTAATCCTCTGGTAAATCACTCCCTGCCCCACCCCACAACACTAGTCACCCCCCTCTCATCCTGCATACCCCTCAAGACATACAAACTCCACTATCTGCCTCCTGTATTCTTCATGAACTTGACCCCCAAACCCACAAACTACACCTTGGTATTCAACATGGGTACATGTATATTAAAACCTTGTTCTAATAGTGTGCATTATTATGACAGTTTGTTTTCTCTGTGCTCTACATGGTTGTCACTATGTTCCTGGTTCCACCACCCTGCTGATGGTCACACAGATGACATGCACCTATGTCATCAGGCTCTGTTCCGTGATCCCACATGGTCAGACTGCCCTGACCAAAAGGTACCTCACATACTCCATTCCACAAGATGAGAAAGGCACATGGTAGCCTTGATGGAGGATGACCCACTGACACCAACTCCCCCCCTCCCAACCCCCACCACTCCATACCCTCCAATCATCCATTCCACTCTTAATTTCTACAACCAGAGTTTGCTTCCGATCATAAGTTATGTAGACCACTTTTTGACGTGGGACAAAATCTGAAGGCTAGCTAGTTATGCCCATTGAGATTATTCTCTATCTACTTGCACTGAAATTAAACATACTGAATTATGTAAATGTAACTTCACTCCAAAAAGGTATCTGTTCTTTCAGTAAGCAAAGAAGTGTTGTTTTAATTGCCATCTGTGAAGAACTCATTCTGAATCATACATTATAAAAATATATCTAAAACAATTAATGCACTGCAGTAATGTTACCCCCACCATAAAAAATGATAATAATAAAAAAATAAAACATAAACTTGATATTCCATTCAATTAGCAAAAGGTGTAGAAGTATACATGTTAACTACTGCTATCAGCTCCAATCTGGTTTTTTGCACAGAAAATGATATTGCTTTTTGCCTGTTCATGCAACAGGAGTTAGTCTGGTAGGCCCAATTAATAGCTGCATAGTTTCACCAAATGTGACTTGAAGTACCCATATATGCATCTGTCAGGCTGAAGATTATATCACCCAGCCGATCACAACAGCAGGCAGAGATTTCCCAAACGTCAAGATGCGTGCATTCACGGAACATTAACTGTACAGTAGCCTAATGAATTAGGCGCTTTACGTTACGGACACAGCACACAACGTCTAGTTCATAAAGCTAATATTGTACAGGATAGCCCATATATAATGAAAATGGTAATAGACTACATGTAATATTTTAAGGCAATTCATGAAATTAAGAAAACACAGTCATACCTATCTCAGTATCGGGCCATTCGAGCCTCTTTATAATATATTTATATTTCTGAGATACACGTACAGTAGGCCACATGAAACACGGGAGAAGAGGGACGGTCGCTGTGCATACATGTACATGTGACCTTGTATCCAATTATAGGGCAAAATAATGACCAAATCGTAAATATGAAGTACTTGCACAATATTAGACCATCTGCATCACAGAAACAGGCGGTTGATTTTGTCAAAATACATGTACCTTATAGTCGCCGGATATCAGTCCACGTATTCATCACGTCTGGGCCTGGATGTCAACATTACAGAGGCGGCGAGGTTATTGAGTTCACTGCGCCGATAATGCCGACATGATTGTGACGGCTCTTCGCATAATCATCCAGACCTCATTTTCCCGATAAATTTGGACAACTAGGGTCACCTAAATCTAAGCTTACCTTAATCTTTCCTCATCCGATGTTCGTCCGCGGTTTATTGTGGAGATATGTAGCGTTGAAAATGAATGGAGTCAGTGAGTTGTGCAGGTGGTGTGATCCAGACGAACCACGTGAAATCAACCAATCAAATAGTCGCCTTCTCTGTCGGACGGTGATGCCACTGTTTATATCCGCCTCATTCTCCACAGCGGCATGTCTTCGGTTGAACTAATACCGCTAATATAGAGATGCTGGAAATCGCTTGTGTCACGGAGAATATATATGAATCGCCTGTGCATCCCACGTGTTCAGAAATAACACGTGTAGCTAGTAATATTATTATTAAAATTCACCTAACTGGCTTGCATCGATACTTGGTTTGCAAATCGATACATTACCGATCATTTATTACGAAACTGGCTTCTAAAACTTGTTTTACAGGTAAATTGATATATGAAGGGAACATTTTGGGTCTGCGTCGGTATATGTGTTGAAATGCAGCTGGACTGTAAACACAAAAAATAGATGTTTACACTGAACTGGGGCTCTAATTCAAAGGTAGTCATACATTCTAGTGATAGGATATTATGATCTGCTAAGCTGGGAACAGAGCTATAGGGCCTAGGCCTAAGCTGGGAAAATGGCCCACCAGTCTCAGAGCTATAGGGCCTAGGCCTTAGCTGGGAAAATGGCCCACCACTCTCAGAGCTATAGGGCCTAAGCCTAAGCTGGGAAAATGGCCCACCACTCTCAGAGCTGTAGGGCCTAGGCCTACATATAGAGTATAGAAATACTGCTTGCCATAGCGTTGCCACCGCTGTATTGTCATTAACGTGTCCCTGTAGACTTTACATAGACCATAACATGAAAATATCGGGTGTGATGTAATGTTAGACTGAAAGAAGATAGAAAATACGGACGTTTCATCTTCATGCACAAACAAAATCATGAATTGGAATGACCTTATTAACACCCAACTGACCTAATTCTACATACCTACATAGCCTACTGTTTATATTGGATATCGTGTAAACACCAGGTCATATTTGGTTGTGAAGATCTATAAATGAAATGGAATTCAGCCATGACTGTTTGTATCTATGTCGATAAATGTTTATTATACGGCTGACTACAGAGACTGTGCGTCGCACGTAAAGTAGGAGAAAATGGGGCTAGACCCTGTTGAAAACTGGATGTCTTATCTCACCAAAAACGTGTATACTTTCAATGTGAATCCAGCTGTAAAAATATAAAAATTCTGTGATAATTTTCACCGTGCATGACATTCATTCTGGGTCAGGTAAGCTAGTTTGTGTTCGAAATATCAAACTACCAGGAAGTTTTATGAACATTTTTAAAGTAAAAATGGGATCAGAGTACACAAATGCAACTCCATTGAGGACTTCCTAATGACTCATCCACTTGGCGTGTCCCACCGTGCATACACAGGGGAGACGACAGCTCGAACTGATGTCCATTCTTTTCTCTGAAGGGGTTGTACTAATTTACCTCGTGTATCAACTAGCACAGTCTGCCCTATATACATATAGGCCTAGGTTTCTGTCTCACATGTAAAGAACATGAGGGATTATACAAACTTACAAATGAACTGTACACAAGTGACATGGGCGCCCGCAGAGACGAAGATATATGAGGAATCCGCGTGTCTTGTACATAGTGCATTATCAGCAAACACTTAGTCATCGTGGTCGTATATAGCGTTTGGTCAAGCATAGGCTATAGTCAGCCTGCCGCACTGGACTCGGAACAATAATGATTTTCCCCCCATATGTATGCTGCAGAGATGAAAGGGGAGTGCAGTCCATAGCGGATACCGACTCCTATGGAACTTCATCAGGGGAGAAAATTTGCAATATAAGTCAATTTTTACCCCATAAAAATATTTAAATCGGCAGACTCCCACGCTCTACGTATGTCAAACGCATCATTTTTATCTTAACTAGCTGGCCTTATGCTAAAATAGTGCGACAACTTTCTCTTAATTTTTAATCCCGGTCTAGGCCAGGAATTTTGTACATTCCACTGTTACCAATGTGGCCTTAATTAACGACGTTGAATTCTAACCTGCACGTAAGAAAGTTCGTCAGTAACTTGCCCAAGGCCATTTATATACTCCTATACTGTATATAAGTGAAAGTATTAGTACGGTGTTAATGAACAGTGACCAGATAAATGCAGAAAAATAAAATTTTCTGTACCAAAAGATATACCAGTACTTCATATTTTTGTGCATTATCCTTCTGTGTGCACAAGATACGTGATTTTTTATCCACCTAAAAATTTTATCTTCATTAGGCCATGTTTATTATTAATTGAGGAGGACGTTTGCGTAAATAATTAATTAATCTACAATGCACTCTACGAGTGCAAACCTCTGCCCAGCAAAATGTAAGCATTCCCTCGGTCACTGCAGGCAGAGATGAAACGCACTGCGTGTCTGCCCAGACTCTTAATTAATAGTGAGGAATCCTTTTAAAAAAAATCCTAGATACTGATCAGGATCGCCATCATGATTTAGTGGATTGGCCTTGAGTCTTAAGGCCGGCCTGTGTACAAAAGTTTTCACCAAATCCTTGCATTACCTTTTTAAGTTGCTGCACAGACAGGCCAAACAAACAAACGCTGGCAACCACATATTACCTGTTAATACTTTGTGAAACAAGGGAGATAATCAAGTTTTTATACGTTTCGACAAAACCGCTACTTTTCCCGTTAACATATTTCCTCCGTGGAATATGGAGCTCATTGCTTGGTCTCATTTCATGTTCTCTTTCTCTCCTCTTTAATCAGCGTATGGGGATGTTTGACTTCTACCCTTCGATGTTTCTAGAGATCAGCTGTACTAGAAATGTAGGAAATGTACCTGGCTCCACTACTGTGGACGGACGCCGGTTGAGTTTTCGTCTCGTCAGTGGATTGTTTTTTAATTGGTTGTATTAATGGGGTGTAAGGTCCCTTTCGACATTTTTCGGTCACGAGGTGTCTCATTGAAGCAGGTCAAATCCAAAGCAAACGAATTACGTAGTTCTGTGTCGATGGAACGCCATGCCGAAGATACCAAACACAACACTCTATCCATGAATTCACACTATGGCTGACACCGGTCCGACCAGTGCTTTGCCTATTCTTCTTTGCTGAGCGCCAAGTGAAGTAATGCCAAGATTACTGATGTTATTTAAAGGCTTAGGTGTGCTAGATTCGAAATTGAATCCCGACTCCATCGTTTACAAGGTAGACGTTTTAACAGTCCATTATCCCACCATAACCGGCCTCAAGTGGAAGAATAGGATCGCTGTTTCACTAGTTTCTTACTCTGCGTAACGGGATATGTGTCTGTAATGATTGCGTGGGTCGTCTGATCTGGTGTCTTCGACAAGGTGTTTCAGCAAGGCAGCATTAACAAATTGTCAAAGAAGAGAAAAAGAAAACCTTCAGTCAGTTTCTGTTTCAGTTTATGGAATTATAACGTCTTGTCCTTTTTGGTGACTTCTGCATGTCATCCTTGACTGTCATGAAATGGCCCTAATTGACTTTGACACGTTTGGATATTGTTACGAACCCCGTCTGTAAAATATTTTAATATTTTTTTATTTGTTTTCACGGTAACCAAGTCTGTCTTGGTTTTTTTTCTTTATGTACGTGATAGCCTGGAATTCAGCCGCGTTCTCTCGAGGCGTCTCTCTTTATGAGTTCGTGTCATTGTACCTAGAGCGTACATTCTGGAAAGATGTAGCCATATTGTAAATATATTTACGAATAAACCATTCAGAATTTTCTTTGCGGCAAAGCTGACAACACTACAGCAGTAAATCCCAGGTGCACTGAGATTTGCGGTGACGGCTTCAGTGGTAAATCATGTAGCAAGACAGTTGTAGAAAGAATTTACCCAACTGATCATTTGCAACTGTCTGTGAAAGCATACGTCATTGCAGACAACCAAAGCAATGTCACTCTAGCAAGATCAACTTTCTTTGAATTGTTCAACGAAAATGGCGGCAAAATTCCCTAGAATTTGTCGCCCTGTGCAAGACTGACACACGCCGTGACGCGCCAGCCATTATACAATTGAATCCCTGGATGGCACCAACAAACTGAAGATAACTACGTTGGTCGAATGTGATGACATTTCGAGATACCTACCCCGACGTGGCCAGGCAGTATGCCCATCTCCATGACCTAGTATCTACCATACCGAGCGTCAATCACAACGCCCAGATACTGATACTTATCGGCAGGGATGTACCAGATGCGCATCACGTGCTTGAACAGCGAACTGGTGCATATGGTTGGCCTTTTGCTCAAAGGTAACATCTTGGTTGGGTGATTATCGGAGAGACCTGTATCGGCAAGGTGCACAAACGTGCAACTGTCAAAGTCAACGAAATACACATGCTGCAGGATGGCCGTTCATCCAATTTCCCCCCTTTTCATAGCAAGTTTGACTTTCACGAACGGAGAATAGATAACGACTTCGGGAACATCGTCTTTCAGCTCACAAAAGACGACAGCAAGCCAGAGATATCTGTAGAAACCTGTTCGGCGTCTACCATCGACAAAAGCCGGGGCAAGTACACGGTGTAATCGATTCGTCTGCGAGACACAAGGGCATTTCTTTAAACGATGTGCTGATCAAGGGACCCGATTTGACAAACAAATTCTGGGTGTGCTGTTACGATTCCGACAGCATAAGATTGTTTTCTGTGCTGACGTTCAATCAGTGTTTCACTGTTTTCTGGTTAGAGAAGACCACAGTAATTTTCTGTGGTAGGCCGACAATAACCCTGAAAACAAACTGATGGATTACAGAATGCGGGTGCACGTGTTTCGAAACCGGCCATCTCCCGCCGTCGCCACATACGGCCTGCGCAAACCTGCTCAAGCTGGACAGGGCAACAGCGATGATGTTACCAACTTCGTCGAACGAAATTTCTACGTCGACGATGGCTTGGCTTCCTGTACCACAGTATCTGAAGCCGTTAATCTCTTAGAAAGAACACAGGTGGCACTGAGCAAAGGTGGAAACCTTCGATTGCACAAGATCGCTTCCAACAGCACGGAGGTGATGAAATCGTTCCCGACGGAAGACTATGCAAATAATCTGAAGGACTTGAACTTTGACACAGACGATCTGCCCCAACAACGCAGTTTGGGTTTGGTCTGGGATCTCCAATGAGACACTTTCACCTTTCAGGTGTCTTCAGCTCTAAAACCCTTCATACGGAGAGGTGTACTGTCTACAGTCAGTACTCTTTTTGATTCCATTGGTTTCGCCGCACCAATGCTGATCCAAGGTAAGATTCTGCCGAGGGGTCGCATGACAGAAACAGTCAACTAGGACGAACCGCTCTCTCTCAACAGACAAAAGGAGTGCGATGAATGGAGAGATTCTTTCAAAAGTCTGGAACAGCTTCAAGTACAAAGAACGTACTCGTGGGTTTCAGGAGACACAACCAAGAATGTAGTATTGGTTTTCTTGGACGCTTTAGAGAAGTCCATCGCTGCTGCGGCCTACCTGAGAACCACACATACAGGAGGCAACTGTCATCTTGGTTTTATTCTGGGCAAAACTAAAGTGGCGCGAAAACACGGATACCGCGGCTTGAACTTTGCGCAGCCGTGTTGGCAACAGAAATTGCAGGGACAGTTTCCGTACATCCTACACATAGCTCTCAGCGAAATACGATGTTTCACAGACAGCAAGGTCGTAGTCGGTTACCTGTATAACCAAACCAGGCGGTTCTATGTATACGTGACAAATCGTGTCGAACGGATCCAGAAATCTTCCAGTCCTCAGCAATGGGCCTACGTACCGTCTCATTTGAATCCCGCTGATGTAGCTACACGCATCGTTGAGGGTAAGAATCTCGGATCAAGTGCCTGGTTACAAGGACCATCCAAGATACAGGACTTCAAGAGACAAGATTGTGATGATTTGACATATCCTGATCCTGAATCTGACAAAGAAGTCCGACCGACAGCCAATGTAATATCAACAAACGTAACCACAACTGGTCATCTTGGAACTGAACGGTTCACACATTTCTCCAGCTGGAAAAGTTTGGTTGAAGCAATCGCTCGACTCCAGCACGTGGTGCGCACGTTCAAGGGACGTAATGACTGCGACAGATGGCACAAGTGTGCAAGCTCCAAGACAGTGGAGTGCTTCAAAGACGCAGAGTTACTGATTCTCCGGGAAATTCAGTACGAAGCTTACCCTTCCGAGATCAATTGCCTGAAGGCGAGGAAAGCTCTTCCCAGAGATCCTTGCCCTGGACCCAGTCCTTAACGAAAATTGTCTGCTGACAGTTGGAGGAAGACTGCGACGAAGTGATCTACCCGGTAAGGATAAACATCCAGTCATTTTACCCGGTAAGCACCACGTGGCTACTCTTCTCAACCGTCACCATCACGAGTTGGTCGAACATCAACGGCGTCTTTTTACCGAGGGAGCAGTTCGCGCTGTCGGATTGTGGATCAGCGTTTGCAAGAGACTGATTACTTCCATCTTGTACAAATGCGTGAAGTGTCGAAAACTTCGTGGACAATCATGTCCTCATATTCACTTGTATGACCGTTAGGGCCATTCACATTGAGGTCATTGAGGAGATGACATCTTCCTCATTCATAAACGCTCTGAGGAGGTTTCAAGCAGTACGCGGGAAAGTCGTCCAGTACAGATCAGACCGTGGTACTAACTTTGTGGGAGCTACAGATTCCCTCCGCATCGATGTTATCAACGTGGAAGATTCCCGCAGTGAAAACGTTCCTGTACAACAGTGGAGTGCAGTGGATTTTAAATCCACCCCATTCGTCACACATGGGTGGAACGTGGGAGCGAATGATTGGTGTCTTGAGGGGATTCCTGGATTCCATGATGTCGGAGATATCTTCCAAGCATTTGACTCATGAGGTGTTGACAACGTTTATGTCGGAGGTTTTCGCCATCGTGAATAGTCGCACAATCGTCCCAGTCTCTCTCGAGCCCTACATACCCTTCATCCTGTCTCCGAACACTCTTCTCACGCAGAAGACCAGTTCTACTGTTGAACCTCTGGATTACAGTGATATAAAAGACTTGTACAGAGCACAGTGGAAACGGGTTCAAATACTCGCGGAGCAGTTTTGGAGAAGATGGCGCGTGGAATACATCCATTAGCTTTAAGTTAGACGTAAGTGGCAGCAAGACAAGCCAAATGTAGAGGTATGTGACGTTATCATTCTTAAAGAGGAACTATTGGCCCCTTGGAATCATCAGCCAAGTTTTGCCAGGATCTGATGGAAGAATCGGGAAAGTCGTGATTCGTGTGCCTAAACCAGATGGTGCAGTGCTTCACACTCGCCCCATAAACAACGTTGTGGTTCTCCTTCCAAAGAACTGATCGATGGATTTTTGTGCTAACTCATCGAGATACCTCGGTGTTAGTGTCCATACGGCGTTATCATTCTTTCCGTTTGATTTGTGTTTTTTGTGTTAAATGATATCAAATTAATGACGTCAGGTGGGGAGTGTGCTGTCAATCATTGACATAACTGTTAAATATTCATATCATGCCTATGCCCCTCCATGGAGGGCTGTTGTGTCAACCCCACTAGAACTCCATGAGGCTTCGTCGCACGCCGCGATGTAGTCTGATATATTCTGTCACCACAGTGTGAGTGACATTTGCATATAGAAACTTTCATGACAATCTCTTGTTTACGAATTGAATTTGTGAACTGTGTATGTTTGATATCAGAGAATCCTGAGGAGAAAAACATTCGAACTTTACAACAAGGGCAAATTCATGACTTTTAGCCTACAGACTTTAGTAGAAGTTGATCATGATTACGGCTATATTCGGCCACACTTCACGTTATGTTTCTAACGTAAATTACTGACGTTTTAGTAGTTGTCATTTGAGATATGAGTGAATGAGTGAAATTATGAATTTTGCGTTTTCCAAGCCCTAAAAAGGTATGATGCAGGCTATGCTTTAATTGCAAGAGTAAATCTATACTACATTATTAGAAATACCACTCAAATAGACGGGATGAGGATTGGGGCGACTCAAAATCGCCTTCAGTTAACAGTGAACTTTACCACTTCATTGAATACTTTGTCTTTGTTTCGTGGAGGACACGGAATTGTCTGTAATGTATGCTGGAAAATACCATAATGTGATAGCTTTGCAAACATTTGAGTTTGATTATATTATATCTGGGACATCTTAAAAGAAAATGAACTTCGGACTCATCTACATCACAAACATCACACCAGCCAGTTGGGTGACATTTTATCTTGAAAATACGTAAGTTAAGAGGTAAGACATTAATCTGAAAAAATAAGACTTCGTGTCGTCTTTGAGATAGCCTTACATAACCACTGGAGCTTGAAATTGAAAATAAAAACGACCCTTAATCGTTGTATCCCACTCATTTCGCCAAAGCTAGTAGAAGTGTTACATAACTTCGTTGAACTTCTCTCGACATGATAATGTGTAAGAGACAGACATATTATTCAGCAGCAGTGCTTGTTTTGCAGCCTTGTCCGCTTCTTTATTACTCACTATTCCCACGTGGGCTGGTACCCATGCCAATCAAATCTCTATCCCCTGAAAATATAACGAGGTTATCAGCCATAATACTCCAAAATCACAGGAGACACAGTTTGCCAATAGTATTTATTTATTTCATTGGTGTTTTACGCCGTACTGAAGACTATTTCACTTATGCGACGGTGGCCAGCATTATGGTGGGAGGAATCCAGGCGGAGCCCGGGGGAAACCCACGACCATCCGCAGGTTGCTGGCAGACCTTCCCACGTACGGTCGGAGAGGAAGCCAGCATGAGCTGGTCTTGAACTCACAGCGACCGCATTGGTGAATAGTAATTCTTAATTGCCTGCAATGTAGGAAGTGAATCAGAAAAATCACAGCCCTCAGTGGTCTGTATTCCTGAAGCCAGCGTAAAGAACAGAGGATTGCTAACAACTCACATATGAAGACCGAGAATTTATCAGATACTCTAAATGATTGGCTTAATTTTATTTCCGGCACTGCAAACCCAATGCCACACTTCCCTCTGGGCATTTTAATATATCTGAAAATAGTTTTAGAAAAGCTGACCAGTTGTTAGACACATAGTTTTTAAACTATGCGGGTATGCTCACACAACGCCATGCAAGCATTAGGTGCTTGAAGGAGCCTTGAAGGAAAGGAGTAGCTTTTTCCAGCTTGGTCAGGTCAACACCCATGTCATCAAGGATTTCTCTTGATCGTATGCCAAAATTTCTGGAATCGCGCCCATTGTTCAGAAAATCATAATATGAAGGCTGTAACAGCTGAGAAGCAGGATTATCGTAGGACGACCTGAGAACAAGCGAGTATTTTAAAGTTCTGAGCTTACGTCTAATCGACAAGTGGAGCTCACCGCAGGCCACCTGTAAACAACGTAACGAGGTCCCTTTAATTGCACTAGTGCAAACAGATAACGCTCAGTATTGGATATTGTCTCGCTTACCTTTAACTGACTGGGTCGCTGAATCAAATACTTCGCAGCAATAATCCATTCTTGACAGAATGAGAGCCCTGTATATCATCAATAAAGAGGTTTTATCTCCCCCCCCCCTCCATGAAGTTTCAGAGATGGATCGCATTAAATTAATGGCCTTAGTACATTTAACAACTATCTGATGAATATGGTTAGACAAGGTCAGAGATTTGTCTAACCACACACATAAGTACTTAAATGTAGGTAATATTTTTTATGGCATCATTACCCAACAAAAGTGGAGAGTCCGGAATTATGCGTTTACGAGTAAATATCATACCTTCGGATTTAACAGGAGAATTTAACCCCCCACTTTTCCCTCCACTAAAAGATAGAGTTTAGGCTCTTTTGGAGGTGCTTGTGAGCCAATTTAAAACTTTTGGACGATGCCCATACGACTTTATCATCTGCAAAAGACCTCATTTAGTTCCAGGATGAACAACACTAGGAAGATCATTTATCATGATATTGAACAATAACTGTGAAGTGACACTTCCCTGAGGGGTACCATTCTCCGTAGTAATAGGGTCTGAAAATTCTTTACCTACACGCACAAATATTTGCCTATTAGACAACAAACTTCTCACCCATGCCAGTACCTTTTCCACCAAACCCATCTCTGCCATTTTCTTCAGCACCCCTCTTCTCCACACCATATCATATGCCTTCTCGACATCTAAGAAAAGTGCTAAAACATATTCCTTATTTAGCACTCCATTCTTAATATCTGTGTCTAGCCTAACAACATGTTCTGTTGTCCGTCGTTTTCGTCTAAAACCACACTTTAATGGGGAAAGCAAATCTTTAATTTCAAGGTGTCACGTTATGCGAGCACTGACCATACGCTCCATCAGTTTACATAAATTACTGGTGAGGGAGATGGGCCTATGTGATGACGGATTAGAAGGGGGATTTCCGGCTTGAGAACAGGTACCACAATCGCTTTACCCCAGGCCAAAGGCATCGTCATGGAATTCCTAACACGGTTAAAAAGAAGTAATAATATTTTGTAAAACGAGTCTGGCATATTACGCAACATACAATTATGGACGCCATCTTATCCTAGCGAACTATTGTTACTTCTAGATATAGCCTGCTTGACTTCTGCCAGAGAAAAATCATTATTTATTACCATATCGTCAAACATAATATTAGAAAAGTCACACTCTTTCTCAACGCCATCTTTGTAACGCTTAAAATCCGAGTCATAATTGTAATAGCTATTGACAAAAGCAAAACTTTTACACAATATATTAGCTTTATATATATCACACATTACATGTTCTTTACTTACAGTGGGTGCAGATGAGTTAGAGTGGTTTCCCCTAACTGCGTTAACCTTTTGCCAAACCGATTTAATAGATATGTTAGAATTTACGGTAGAGCAAAACATACGCTAATAAGACTTCTGGGTTCTCTTGATTATTCTTTGAGCTTGAGCCTTTTTGTTCTTGTCGTCTATTATATCAAGATGGAGTAGCGTACGCCTTGCTCTGTTTTTAGCTTTCTTGCGAGCTTTGATGGCTTCCTTACATTCCTCATTCAACCAGGGTTCCGGAGGTTTTGGACAAGGTCTTCCTGATGTCTTCAGCATGCTGCTTTCGGCTGCTCTGGCAATGTATCCTGAAACTGCATCATTAAACCCATCCAAATCTTCACTAACTGCATCAATTTCAAAAACTTTACTTAGTGAAAGCTTAAAAGAACCCCAGTCTGCACCTTCAGTTTTCCATCTTGATAGCCTACCAGTGGAGTTGTTACGTCACGGCTTACCAATACGAACATGCACGGGATAATGGTCGCTGGCACAAGGTGACAGTTGATCCACAGACCAAGAATAGCCAGCACTTATATTAGCAGAACAAAATGTAAGATCCAGGCATGATATATTACCAGTCCGAATATCAATTCGTTTCCCCGCGCCAGTATTCAAAATAACAAAGCCATTCGTATCAATAAATTCTGCAACAATTCTACCATTTACATCAGACTCCACACCACCCCATATGCGATTATGAGCATTTAAGTCAACACAAATAACTGTAGGTCCACTTACAGACTTCAACACAGTTGTTACTTCATCATCAATTAAGCGTTTGCAAGGGTTGTAGATATTAATTACATTAACACACTTACCAAACTTAAGAGCTAAACACACACATTGACATTCAAATGAGGTTACACTGGGCAACTTTATTTCAGGGTACAAGACATTATCTCAAACTAATGTAAGCAGCCCACCCCCTCGGCCTTCCCGATCCTTCTTAATTGCCGTGAATTCGGGGAGCATGAACTGATAATGTCTCTTGTAAACATATAGTATCTGGTAATTCGGGTAAGTTAAAGACATACTTTTTGAATTCTTGACCATGCGCATACAAACTCTGAACATTTTGATGAAGTAGACAAAAAGTCATGATAGTAAGTAAATAGTACACAGCATTATCCATAGGTAGCGGATAGGCTACATTAGTTTGGGTAAAAAAAAATTGCATTTCCTCCAAGGTAGCGATTTGCTGAAGAAATTATTTGCTACAGATTGTCTCCATTTTTCTCTACTTTCAGAAACACAAAAACAATTTCTGTTATGAAAGCGATCAGCTTTACCAGTAAGTCACCTGACTCAATAGACGTCACTTGACTGTCTGTGTTTTCACCTCTAGCCTCCAGAGTATGTCTCGTAATAGCTTGGTTAATAGGTCGCGGGGTCCTCAGAGAGGGGGCGAGGTTGGGGGAGTTAGAGGCAATTGGTGCAGTGGGGGAAGGCACAGCTGTTTGTATCACAGAACAACTATACTGAGCTGTCGTCTCGCTAACTACAGGTTCTGAAGTGTTTTCTGCTTTCCTGGAATCTGTTCTGACAATCCTCAGTGCTTCTGTAAAAGGTAATTTTTCTTTAGTTGTAATAAACTCGGCTTTATTGGCTTCCTTTCACACGGGACATCCACTAAAGGCAGCAGAGTGGTCGCCATTGCAATTGCAGCACTTTGGGGCCTCCACATAGAACAATCAGAATAATCATGATTCTCATCATATGGTGAGCAACGTACATCAGATTTACACTCCAGCTCCCTATGGCCCATCCTCTGACATTTGTAACATCGAAAAACTCTAAGCACAAATTCTCTAACTGTAATAGAATAGACATTGACGGGGTCTTATCTCGTCGGAACATACGCTCAGCACGGACCACATCATATTCCGACAAACTCTCCTTAATTTCATCTACATCAAATTCATCAGCTAATCCTGAAATAACACCCTTTTCAATAGCTTTATCGTTCTGATAACATTTTACATCAAACCCCACAATGTTAGAGCATGCCAAAAGACTCTTAGCTTGCTGGACATCGTTGCCTTCTATGGCTAGATTACCAGCATGTAAACGTTTTACTGATTTCAGCGTTCCGTTTTATATAACTCGCTGTAGGGCCTCGCCTAACCGTAAAGGGTTAACTTTAGATAGAGAGTGGTTACCAATGGCTTTCATAAAGACCACAGTACTACTATAACTTCAGGCGTAGAGGAAACACATCGAGATTTCGTACCAGCAGCATTTTCAGGATTTGATCTCAGTCGCCGTTTACCTGAGCGTAAAATACCCGATTTCCGGACCAGACTGTAGATCATCCGAGTCCACGGACTCTCCAGCCCACTCACCCATTGTGCCTTGTGCCTTGAACAAACTGTACAGGTAGAAACTTCGTGCAGCAAGACACCAACAGGGATCTCTCAGTTAGCCTACGGACTATTAGTTTTGCTGTGGGGCGACTCACAGCCAAAGGCGAGGACAATATAAGCCCGTGTTAGTAGTGCTGAAAACACAGTGCATGTACAATCAAAACAACCTGCCCCTATCTAAACCCTACCCTACCAAATACAATCTAAAAAAAAAGTACAATGCAGTTCTGCGCTATATACAACAAAATGATAAAAACAAAACAAAACAAAACAAACACCTATGTACAGTTAAATTTACATCCGAGGTCAGTAGCTAAGTGCCACAGTAACTCCGTGCGTCCTCTCCTTCTGATCTCTCTCTGCGCACCTCGACCTTTTCCGTGGTCCTGCCGACCGCCTAATCTGAGGTATTCAGACTCCGGTTTATTATAATTTGAACATTACCGGCGCACGTATAGTCCGGAGGTCAAGGCCTATGAATCAATACAAGGAAGCTAACTCTTGATAACTACGATTTATTCCGTTCAAAGTATTGTCCCTTGCTTGTGTGTGACATTGTTTGATTCTTTGTTTATAAATTCGCTGTGAACTTTGTCCTCATTGTTTATTTTTGTTCCCTCCAGCCTTTACCGCTTCCCACCCAGAATAAATGATTCACAAACTAACTGCCGAGTGTTAGGTTTGAGTGATCTGTTATCTTGTTCAGACAAGAGAGGCAGAAGAGGCAGTCTATAAATATGAGCGACGATGTTGGTAAGTTCGCAGTCATTGTCGTGTGTCCTCTTTTAAGCAGTCATTTACTTACATCCACTTTGCGAGTAGTCGTTTTACTTGTCTCCACTCGGATCATATTTGCTTTTGTCTACTTACAAGGATTTTTGTGGGATTTTGGAGACATTGGCTTACATGCCTATCGACAAATTTGTCATTTTGTTCTCCATTTCTCGGTACGTAGCACTGTGTGAGCTCGTGTTTCGCCACCGGCTATATTGTTGGAAATTTTCATTTGGAGCTTGTATCGTTCATTGTCTCTTTGTGCGATTACGTACATTTCATCCCAGTTCACCTTGAAAGTGACTTAGTGTATATATTTCCGATGAGTGAAACATACATCGCTAGCTCGGCATTGCGAGAATTCGAGAATTCCGAAGGACTGTGGATTTTATATTTATGGATGTAATAGTCCATCCGGAATAGTAAACTTGAGAAAAATTGTACGCCGTGAATAGTTGCTGCTTGCTGTCCCACTCTAATATATATATGGGAGGCCTCTATATCGGATAGACAGATTTACATGTGTATGTGTTTGTAAGATTGAGATACTACAGGCCTATTGTTTGTCGCTGTATACAGCTGTCACCACGTCAGATGTTAAACCTAGCATTTTCTTCTTGTGCCACTTCTTTTTTGTCAGCTTGTCAGGCCTGGATGCCGTCATGAATGATTATAATCATGGTGGTGGGCTGCTTGGTTTTAGAAGGGGGGGGGGGGTATGACGCCCCACGACTTCATTCCAGTTGAAATGGGATGCTCGCCTTATTAAATGAACATTGTTACCCGGAGTGAATTGTTAATATGCCGGTAGTAGGCTATGTGAACGACACCCTCGTCCCGAGCAATGGGCCTGAAGGTTAACCGTTTAGGCCGTGAAGGCAATTCACGCTTCCAAGACAGACCCGTTTATTGTAACTACCGCACCTGACCTCCGACAAGTTAATCATGTCTTATGTACGTGTATTCAAGATACGACACGATGATGATGTTTAATGAATGACAGGCATCCTGTGCACTCTGTTCAGCGATGGCGCTGGGGTAAGGGGTACTCTCTGCACGGCAGGGCAGTCGAGAGACGACAGGACTCAATGACAGAGTAGGGTGAGAGTGTGTGGAAATGTAAATTCTGTTATTGTTAGGCGTAAACTACTTCATCAAAGCGTTGTCTGGGCCCTGCCATGAAACCGGCTACATATATATTTCTAAATCATGGTGGTTAGGGAATTTCATTTGCAAAAACAACTATGAACAAAATTTTATTTTTTCACTGTAACTTATGTGGTTGGAAGTAACTTGCTTCTCTACCTATATTTTTTACCTATATTCGTCTCCTGACATTTGTGGTTTTTATTTTTTTTCTTTCAGCCACATTTATATGACACAACCGAAATAAGCACTCGATAGTTTCTCTGGCTCAATGACAATTAAAATGAACGTCAGTTGAATCTGGTATCTTTTTTTCAAAGCATGAACTTCGATATTTTGGTCGGTGTTTGTACCACCATATAAATGAGCTTTTGGTTATCAATAATGTCCCTCACACATTTTATGTTTTCGATTTACCACTTAGTTATAAATAGGACTACCAGACATTTATTGCAACTGTTGAACCAAAGAAGTTCATTCAATATATATCTATTGAATTTACCAGTGTAATTTGTTTTCGCGGCCGTGAAATCATCTCTCCCAAAAGGATAAGGGATGTAGTTCAGATCCTTGTCAGTAAATAATTACAAATCCATTAGTCGTACACTGATAGCAAAGGTATAATACATGTATGTAAATTCTTCGGTTGTATAGTTTGCCATGATTTTCTTTGCAATAAAAGAGAAGATCTATGAATTTTTAAACACTGTATTTAAGTTACTGAGGACAAACATGCTTAGCCTTTAGGTGCTGAGTTTACATTTTAGGTTTTCAAATTCAGCTCAACATAGATTGCCTTTCAAAATATATGGAAAAATCAGCGGACAAAAAATATGTCTCAAACATTTTAAATTCCGTTATCCAGTCCAGCTTCACATCTTGACAGAGCGAATGTTTGATCCCGGAATTGATCTAATCCAGGATGCTTTGTTTTCTCAGAGTGTTAAAAAAAAGCTATTTCATGCATTCCTGAGAGATGTTTATTCTTCTATATATTAATCTTGTCACCATTATTTCTCGATCTCCTAACCACAACTACTCACTTTACCAGAGATACTCGTCTCACTTAACCTCAGTTATACTATCCTCCACTAACTACATTTACTTTTCTCACTTTGTTACAGATACTCTTTTCCAATCACTATGGGTTCTCTATTCATCTTACTACATGTACTCTTGTAATCTTACTACATGTACTCCTCTCACCTCACTGTGGGCAGTCTTCTCATCTGACTACAGGTGCTCTTCTCACCCTACTACAGGTACTCTTCTCACCTCACTGTGGGCACTCTTCCCACCTGACTACAGGTACTCTTCTCACCTGACTACAGGTACTCATCTCACTTTACTACAGATACTTTTCTTACCTTATAAAGATACTCTTCTCACCTGACTACAGGTACTCTTCTGACTTTACTACAGACACTTTTCTTGATGTCCTTCTCACCCGACTAAAGTTACTCTTCTCACTTTATTTCAGATACTTTCCTTACTTTTCTAAGACACTCTTCTCACCTGACTACAGGTACTCTTCTCACTTTACTACAGACACTTTTCTTACCCTACTAAGATACTCCTCTCACATGACAACTGGCACTCTTCTCACCTGACTACAGGTACTCTTCTCACTTTAAAACAGATACTTTTCTTACCTTACTAAGATACTCTACTCACATGACTTCAGGCACTCTTCTCATCTTACTTACATTTACTGTACTCACTTTACCAGCATAACTCATTTCATGTTAACGCAGTTACTGTTCGCTGCAGTTATTTTCCTGGTCACCATCAGTATAACATTGACAAGAAATTGTGATGTAGAGAGCGGCTGTCGTTTGTGCTCTCTGTGGCTGACTGTTAAATTATAACCATAGAGAAGAGAAAAACGACGGATGTCGGTTACGATGCCTTGATTTTGGTCGAGGAAACCATTCCGGTGTTTATTGCTCTGACCTCGCCAGCCTCAGTGTGTCTAATGCACTGGGATGTAGGTCTCGCAAATGGCAAGCACCACTTGTCACCATTTTTTTCATTACCTTGACACACCATCATTTGCTACCGATCATCATTAATATGGCACAGCCTTGGGTTTCTGAAGGTTGGTGTGTGGTATCGACCACACGGAGAGAGTCCAGGTGTTCGTGTTGACATTAGACAGACAGGTACTGGTTACTGCCTTAATTGACTGCTTATGCAAAACGTTCTTTCTTTGAGGTGTCTTTGCTATCCACCAGCCGCATAAGCTCATTCACACGTTGTGAAATTTGTCATTTATTAATGAGCCTCAAAACCGCTAACTGTCAGATGCAATTATCGTGCGAAGGACAACAGCTAAGCTCATTGTCATACACGCTTAACGGTCAGATTCAAATGTACGTTTTAGTTGGTTGTAGCATTTACCTAAGGATTGTTGATATACTACGGCTATATTTTTATTTTAAAAGGTCTATTATCAGACAATTTATCAAGCTTGACTTTACCGTATCATAAACAAACAAAAAAAAAAATCCTTAGCAATAATCTCCAAACCAATTTTAAAAACAATAGATTTCTAAGGGCAGCGATATCGCCGTGGATTAGCCTATGTTTAGCCCGCGGGCCAATACGTCCAAACCAATTTCATGTAGGCATGTGGGTTTCACGGAATACTAGAGGAATTGTTCCTTTTTTTTCTCACCGCTCCGCCTGACAAGAGAGAAATCAATAAGAAACCCTGAAAAATGTCCGATTCTTGAGAATAAAAATAGCTGATGTTTATCAGATTTCACATGGAAGAAAAGATGATTCACAGTATACACTTGTCACCCTCCCAAGCTTCATCTTCGCTCACAAACTGAAATTGTAAATTACTTCGACACAAAAGCTTTGCATTGCTGTTTCAAATCACACGTTCCATCTATACCGTTAGTATTGCTAAAGTACTGTTAGCTATTTCAAGGATTCCACAGGTCTCAATCTCAGTCCGGGGATCTTGCCGAACTCTCAGTGTATTCGAGCACTTTACCGCAGAACCGAGTTCGTATAGCACTCTATTCATGTAATTTTCTTGTTTTAGGTTCGAAGACGGTACAACGGTTCTAACCCCATGTTCGAGCCAGTGCGTTAGTGGAGATATGAATTCAAACAACCCGCCCGGTGCTAACTTCTTCACACCCAGCACATTATCTGAGATCTGAATTTGGCGATGGCTCGCTTCTAGGTAGTTGAAGTGAGTAACAAAAAACAGATGTAAAACCAGTGCTAATATCCCTATTACCAACAGGTTATTAGAGATTTTAAAAACCGATATGGTGGCAACACGAATACGGTGCTAACCGCTGGTCGTCAACGCCCAAGAATCTGTTACATGAAAGAAGGTTATTTTTGTATGGGTTAATCTAAATACCATTCGCTGTTACATTAACACAATCATTCTGTAATCGACAGTAGCAAGGAATGGGAGTAAACTAAGTCTGTGTTTGCCAAAGAATTGCCGACCTTCCAGAAAACGAGGGGTCATTAATTAATGAAGCACACTCAAAATAGTTGTTGAGGATTTTATGGGGTTTAGAACATGCCAAAACAAGACAATTCCCCCTTCAGAGACTGCTGAGGATTGTTATTTTTATCTATCTCTGGTCTGGAGCCTGTGTCCGATTGAAACAGGCTTACTGGGGGGCGTACAGTAGAGAATTTCCCCAAGATTGGCGGTGTTAATTCAAGAAGCCCTAGAATAAATTCCCATTGGTGTCAGATTAACTGGCGTGACTAGCTATTCGAGGGGCTGATCATCGTGTCGTGAAGAACGCATACCGACATATAACACCGTTCAACCAGCTAAAGTCATGAGGTAAAGCTTTTATGATGAAAAGAGCGTGGAATCTCTGAGCGTATTGGGTCCTGTGGCCACCAAGTAACGTTTTACTCCGGGGGGGGGGGGGGTGTAAACCTAAGGGCAATCATCTTGTATAGCCTGGTTTACTTCCTGTAGCTCATGGGGACGTCGGTTGTGTGCCAGTTGTGCTCTGCCTGTGACTACCGTCACGACACTCACTTATCTCGCCAAGACTTGCTTATTCTGGACTTTGTATGATCATAAATGATATCAAATACTGTCATAAAAAATATTGTTGCCAAAACTCCTGAGTCAGATATGTGTAACCGGTAACGTTCCTTTACATTTTATACTCTGTAAAGCCCACCTAAGAATTAAACACATTTCCCTCCATTTATTCAGTGAAAAAACCTGAACCCCCCCCCAAAACAACAAGCACAAGTAGTTTGGGATGTGGTTCAGGACAACACAAGTACTATAGAGGAGACCTGGGCCCGGTTTCATGACGCATACTTAGTGCTAAGTAGCCCTTAGCTAAGTGCACTTCCTAACTCTACAACATACGTTGTCATGGAAGTTAAGCGAATACTTAGCTGAGTGTGCTTCATGAAACTGGGCCCTGGTCCTAGTTTCATGAAACGTACTTAGTGCGAGGTAGCACTTAGCTAAGTGAATTTCCTATCTCTACAACATACGTTGTCATGACAGTTAAGAACATACTTAGCCATGTGCGCTTCATGAAACTGGAGCCAGAACGTACCGCTTGATTCACGTAGAGATTAGGAACCGGGCATCCCACTTTCAACCACTGCCAGGCCCCACAAGTAGTATAGAGAAGCTCAGAACGTGCCTCCAGAAATACTGAGAGCCGCGCAGCCAAAACATCCCACCTTCAACCACAGCACAGAAAAGACCAGAACGTAGCTGCGACTTGATGTCGTTTAGTTTAGTGCAAATTTACACCTGCCCTCGGGCAGACTTAAATTCCGTAAATATACTAAACACGGGGGCTCTTGTGGTGTTGCGTACACACACTTTAAGCATGGCGACAACTGTAGTAAGACGCTACTATGAGCTACGGAAGCGGCTACTCAAGCGGACGTAACGTCTACCTCTGACGTAAGCTAGTCCAGTTTTGTAAAATGGACCACCACGTATACCACTCTAGAGGTATCTAGAGTATAGAGCCACAGGAGGAAGTTATGTCAAGGTGTGCGACAAAACACACCACGAAGGCTTACCATAGGAAGTTTGAGCATCAGGGACACATACCAGCAGCAGTTGCAAAAGTACGGAATGCTAAAGACTTACCAGGAGCAGCAACGATAGTGCGGTGGTTGGCATTTGGCCAGACATATCCTTAGAGGCCCCACCTCTTGTCAGGTTATCATTTAAGGTTTTATTTTAACTGTCCATGTAAATGCTTAATTAGTAGCAAGTTGTACTCCCCCTGGCACTATGACTTAAGCAGAATTAGATGAAAAGATATATACAGCAATGTTAATTGCAATTTATCAAACGTTACTGGACTAAATTTACTCATTATGCTGGGAATCTACAGGAGTATATAACAAATTGTAATTTTTAGACATCATGCAATTTCTAGACAAAAGACATATTTTAAAGATTTTGGGAGTTTCGAATTTTAACTGACGCTTTGTAGTTTTAACTGGTTTTAAACATATTCGTCTGTTTGATTTCTCATTATAGTTTCGAAATCCCTTGACTGTATCCTGATTTTGAATATGTTCTCTCCAAGATATTGCTGAAATATTGCCGATGTGACGTTAAGCCATAATCATTCATTCATTTAATATGCTGGGCTGTCATCTCATTAAATAACCATATGGAAACAGTGTACAGGGACCAGTTCTTGGATACCGGTAGGTCTACTTGTAATCCACCAGCCGAGCACATGAGTGAAGTATCCAGGCATATCAAAGTAAACACCACAGTGTTTACTGCTTCTGGAAACCTCTCATGGAATTTATACTTTTCCGTTTTTGAACGGATCGATGTAATCACAGGAACAATTGCTTAGTAGGACTGTTAGAGGTCGTCTGTTGTCAGAATAATTAGACACAGTGTTGTAGGCCGTCTATTCTGGCAGGTACCCTTACTGGTTAGCCATGCTACGAGTCCCCTGACCGCATTCTGCCGGAAACACTCACACCAAGGCCACAACTTGACAGCCCTTTCTCCTGTTAACAACTCACGTGTTTGCATCGCGTGAAGCCCTTATTTCTTTTTTATTGTTTGTTTTTGGGTTTTTTTTTTTTAAATTTGTTTAATGAAACCTTATGCACCCCAGTACTGGGTTTCTAAACTGACGTGTATGCCTTGACATGCTTTTAAAACGGCGAATGTCTGTTAAGTTATGGACGGATAAATATGGTATAATTCACAACTGATTTCATCGACAACTGAATCACGTGCGTGAATGAAAGAATGAATGTATAAATACGACCCAGCTGTTGAATTCGAAATGAAAAAACGCATATAATTGTGAAGGAAGTACTAATCGCCAGAAGTGAGGTTATGAACTAATTCAGTGCTCATCGAGCGATTGGTGCGGCCAGTTGCAAGTGAGAGTAAATTGTTCCTATTTTGGTCATGAACGATTAAAAAGCTAAAACTTTCTTGGTTTCTATATATTATGCAATAAAATCTGAAATTACATTGTCCAAGAAGCTGTTATTTAATATGCTTGCGCGCAGCTGAAACTTTTTTCATTGAAAATGGCCTACTTTATAAATGAAAAAAATTATATCCTCACTATAATTAAAAATGAGCCTAGTCATAGACCCTATCTATAGACAACAGCTCCATCTATAAGTACATAGTTCTTGAGAAAAACTCTCTCTATATATAGTTGATGAGTATGATTTTCTACACTGATTAATCGAGACGCGTGTCCTACGGTATCTAGCCGTAGGACGATGTGATTGTTTTAGTATTTTCACATGTCTCGTATAAGTTGTTTGAATGTGAAGGAAATTCAGTATATTATACATGAAGTGTTGTCCGAAGATGCTGGCGGTTACATGTGTGTAGCTCTATAAAATTCCTCCTCCTCCTACCTCCCCCAACCCCCCACCAACAAAATCGTCGTGTTTGAGTCTGTGAGATTCTAGGTAGGCCTTGGTGAAAGTGAAAATTTGGCATTGCTTTTTACTTATGTTAATAACATATGCACATATTATTGCTGAGACGCCCAACCTCTCTGGAGAATAAAGGCCTACTGACATATTGTCTGGCCTGGTCTGTCATTTAGCGCTTTTTCCCCTGCTGGGATGCATCAGTGTAATGTAATATAGGCTGAGTACGGCAGCGAACCATTGATTTCTGTCTCTATGTTAATAATAAGCTGCAGAAAACGAAAGCCAATGTCGGGTTGTCCCCACTGTTTTTTTGCAGGTGTAATGACCCTGGTATGGGCAGATCATAGATTGTGAGAATCCATCTGGACATTGTTATGATCGATATCGAAAATTGTCCACGTATAAAAGGAAGATATTGTCTGCGTAAAGTGTAGCCTGGTAGACATACCGCCTGATACATTATCGCTCGAGAGGAGTATCTCCTGGGTGGAGTATCGTCTGGGTGGGATATCGCTCAGGTGGAGTATCCTCCTGGTGGCGTATCGCCTGGGTGGAATATCACCTGAAAGATGTATCGATTGGGTGGAGTATCGCCCAGGTGGTGTATCGGTCTAGTGGAGTATCGCCTGGATGGAGCATCACTTCGGAGAAATATCGCCTGGTTGGTATATCGCTCGAGTGGAGTATCGCCTGGGTGGGATATCGCCCGGGTGGATATCGTTCGGGTGTAGTATCGCCCGGGTTGTGTATCCCTGACGAATTCAGCGCCTTTGTGCCCTTTACTTTTCTTTGTTTTCCTTTGTGCCCTTTGCTTTGATTGAGAATCGCCTTGTGGCTCTTTGCTTTGGTAAAGAATCGCCTTTGTGGCTCTTTGCTTTGGTAAAGAATCGCCTTTGCAGCATTTTGTCTTGGTAGAGAATCGCCTTTGAGGTATTTTGTCTTGGTAGAGAATCCCCTTTGAGGTATTTTGTCTTGGTACAGAATCGCCTTTGCAGCATTTTGTCTTGGTAGAGAATCGCCTTTGCAGCATTTTGTCTTGGTTGAGAATCGCCTTTGAGGTATTTTGTTTTGGTAGAGAATCGCCGGGGTGGCTTTTCGCCTTGGTATAGAAAGGCATGGATTATCGCTTGGGAGGAGTCTTCTGGTGAGGGAGCATCATCGGTGAGGACATGGTGGTGCAGACAAGAACGGGGTGGTCGTATTAGCAACTGTGGCGTCGTCGTGTTGGTGTCAAAGAAATGATATGATACCATACTGACGCTATATAAAAGTAGGGTTTCGTCTTACTTGTGCATATAACGTCAACATTTTTAATAGGACTGATGGAGTACATAAAATATGTTTACCGCTTTGATAGCTAGTGATTAAAATGTATTTTGAGTCTTTTCGGTAGTGGTGTTATCAATATACACTGTCAATCGGTTTTCTACTTTGTGTCCACTACTAGATTTGTATGTCTAGAGAAAAGATAAGCTAACCGTGATACTATCTGGATTCCTTATGGTTACTGTACACACCGGGAGAAATACTGTCGGGGAAGTCAGCCTTTTGTAAGTATGCAGGAGATGCGCCGCCCGTCAAGCCATTGTCAGTGTAAGGAATTGCTCACGCGCAAAGTGTGTGTCTGGAGGTCAACAGATACAAATGTGTTTCTTAAGACAAGTCACTCCATTAGTGAACAATGGACTAAACTTACTTTGGGAAAATCATGGTAAACACCAGCAGCCAATAAAAAATTTTACTTTAAACAAATTAATACAATATCTGTAGAATGTTATGACTAGAAATGTGCATGGCTTTGTTGGCATTCTTCTTGATATATTTGTCACTGGAAGCTTTGAGTCTACACTGAATTTCATCTATTCAGTTTTTATAAGCTGACTGAAAATGAACATTTATGTATTGTTACGTGTGTTGAATGGCAATGATACTAATCCATCAAACCTTATGCAAATGCATATGAAAACTCCCAAAGGTGGTTTTGAACCACGATATATTCTGTTTTCAATAAAACACCACAAAACACCCACATACATTTAATGGGTATTATTGTTTGCACAGTTTGCAAAATATTACAGCGTAGTAGTCAGTTAGGGGGATGGTGTTTTTTGTATGTAAATGATCAATCCGGATTTCGTCTGTAGTGCCTTAGGTTTGTACTAGTTATTAGTCATCGTCTTCGTAAATGCACATACTTGCGCACAGCGAATCGCCTCCGTGTAACCCTTCATGGCAGCTCTAGCGTAACGCGAGATTAATTGTTTGATCAACGAAAGAACGAGATGTGAGACCTCATAAAGTGCTTGACAAGGACGCGACACTTACAATGTCTTTCATGGCAAAAGAGAAGTCTGCTGCGCAAATCAACTTATCTCTGATGTCCCCACAACTCTCAATGATTTCCCCAAACTAATCGCGAACGTTTTATTTCCATCCGAATATTAAGAGAAAATTTAATGAAGGAACAGCGAACTGTTTGTCCTGTGCCGAATGTTTCACATCCTTACGCCAGAGCCTAATGGGCATCATTCCACTGGTAGAGATTTCTTAACAGGTGTGTCTTCTTGGATGTCAATTAACTCCCAGGTAACAGCCCCTGTCAACATATCCATAGAAACAGCAGGTCCAAGGCTGCGGCTAATTTTAAAATGAGGTAACTACTGATGTATTGAAAGAAGAAAGGAAAATCATAGAAATCTGGAAGAATATATATTCTTAATGTTCTATAGAACATTACATTTGAATATGGTCACTTCAACCGAACGAATAGTGAAGCCCTAACTGGTATGGTGGTATGTTTGAGTAGACTCGTTACTGGAGAGTCGAATAGAAGGTAATGTGGTGACATTTCCACCGATTTTACTTTCGTTTTATTATTTTATTTTTGGGGATTTCTAGTACTGTGTTTACTCTGATATAATTCTTACATGTTTCCCGTTATTCTCGTTAATAATAAAACAAAAGCTAAACCGGTGCAAATCCTGTCGTTGTTATTTATGAATGACCGTGAAATGTGATGCTAGTCTGTCTGTGGCAGGACTTCTGTATAGCCGATATACTATTGGAGAATAGAACACCAAGTAGCAAAATACTTCTGTCTGTGATAAAACTTGGTTTTAACCAGAGGGATCTTCGCCTCAGCGGGTAAGTTACGTGTATGACTTCAATCCAGCGCGTGATTAACATTCACAGCTTCTAATTAGCAGACGAGTTGGCTTAACACTCACGGCTTCTACACAGTTGGGGATTTTAGTGTAGATGTATGCCTATCATCCAGCATATGATTTACGTGCACACCCTCTTCCCAGCTGATCATTTACGTGTATGTTCGTCCACCCAGCTGAAGTTTTTTTTTACGCGTGTGCCTCCTAACCAGCTAATGATTCACTAGTATGCCGTCTAACCAGCCAATAATTTACGTGTATGCCTCCTAACCAGACAATGATTCACAGCTATGCCTTCTAGCCAGCCAGTAATTTATATGTATACCTCCTGACCAGCTGATGATTTACAAATATACCTCCTAACCAGCTAATGACTTACAAATATTCCTTCTAGCCAGCCAGTAATTTACATGTATGCCTCCTGACCAGCTAATGATTTACAAATATGCCTTTTAGCCAGCCAATAATTTACATGTAAGCCTCCTAACCAGCTGATGATTTACAAATATGCCTTCTAACCAGCCAACAACTTACGTCTATGTCTCCTAACCAGCTAATGATTTACAAATATGCCTTCTATCCAGCCAGTAATTTACGTGTATTCCTCCTGACCAGCTGATGATTTACAAATATGTCTTGAAGTCATATCAGTAATATACATGTATGCCTCCTAACAGCGGGTGATTTACAAATATTCCTTCTAGCCAGCCAACAACTTACGTGTATTCCTCCTCACAAGCTGATGATTTACAAATATGCCTTCTAACCAGCCAACAACTTACGTCTATGTCTCCTAACCAGCTAATGATTTACAAATATGCCTTCTATCCAGCCAGTAATTTACGTGTATTCCTCCTGACCAGCTGATGATTTACAAATATGTCTTGAAGTCATATCAGTAATATACATGTATGCCTCCTAACAGCGGGTGATTTACAAATTTTGCCTTCTAGCCAGCCAATAATTTAAATGTATGCCTCCTAACCAGCTGGTAATTTACAAATATGCCTTCTAGCCAGTCAGTAATTTACGTGTATGCCTCCTGTTCAGCAGATAGTTATAACAGACATAGCCTCTATCCAGCTGGTTATATTACCTGCAAAGATTCCATTCAAGCCGTGATTTACACACACGGCTTGCCACCACTCAATGACTCAAGGAAAGCGAAATGACCAGAATAAACTACCGCACGTCGCTGGTTGAACTGGCAAACCGCTCAACTTAAAGTCGCAGGTGAATCTACGAGAACTGGATCTGAGCCTGCAACCAGAAATTACCAGAAATGGCGACTTTGGTGGGTAAGTTATGCACAGCTGAAATACAGCGCGTGACATGTGCGGTTCAGACTTAGATGTGAGTCGAGCTGGCTACAACATTTACAAACGCCAAGGGATCATGTGGGCAGCGAAGAAGAACCGCTGACATTATGAAGGTGGCACCTAATCGAATAAGACCAGGTACATGCAGTATTTTTTTAGATACCACACCTAACATTTTTTTAAATTTGCTTTCCCTGTTATTGGACGCTAATGCGACGCTAACGCTCAGGGTACGACATAAGATACGCCTATACTTAGTAAAAGGAGCTAATATATAAATAAATTAATAAAATAAAAAATTAATTTATAAATCGACGCTAAACGCCTCTAAACCTCGTGTATTTACATGTATGTCTGTTGTAAGGTTAATCCAAGGTTTAGTGGATATGTGTTTATTATTGCATCCTGGCACAGAAATGCTGTCCTCGGGCCAGTCTTACAAAGCTGGACTAGCTTACGTCAGACGTAGGCGTTTACGTTCGCTTTAGTAGCGGCTTCCGTCAGCCCCTAGCAGCGCCTTACTAAAGTTGTCGCAATGCTTAAAGTGTGTGTACGCAACACCACAAGAGCCCCCATATCTAGTATACTTACGAAATTTAAGTCTTCCCGAGGGTAGGTATAAATTTGCACCAAACTTTACATCAAGTTGCAGCTACTGCAGCTTTGTAAGACGGTCAGTCGTTCCTGCAAAGCAAGTCTGACAGGCTTACACCCAGTCGCAGCCTTACTCCAGCTTTGTAAGCCTGGCCCCTGGACGTATCATTACTACAGACTGTGACTTCGGTCATGGCCGAGAGACTGGTAGTTCCTAGTTATCATGATTAAATGAAATAAGAGAATTATCTATCACCCGTTTCCAACCCCCTAATATAACAATTAGCTTTCCTCGCACGGAGGTGATGAGTAAGTAGTCGATATGCCTGCGATGGACTGTCGCTAAATTTAACATACTGTCGCATCCACTCATATCTATACAGTGTGTTCCAAACAAACACCTATTACCTCTCTTAAGAAGTGCTCTCCGAAGTGCTATTTAAGCTCCTGTATATTAGGAAAGCGATAATTTCACAGTGACATTAATTGAGAGTACTTTCCCAAGGTTTATCTTGTGACGTGCCTGATTTTATAAGCCGGTTCTAATGCAATTAGAGAACTACTTAAAACAACTTAAACATTTTTTTTTTAAAAACATCACCCAACATAACTAATTTAAGTTCAGCTCGGAACGAACATCGCTGTTGTTCTTTAGCATTCTGTGCGTCACATTTGAGAAAGTTCGTCTCTCGTGCATAATTACAATATGCCTGTTGGTTTACTTCCTGCGCACCAGTTTGCCTTATCCTCGAAACTGCGTGCTGAAATATTCTTGAGGCTAGTGTCAAAACAACCAATCATTTAAAAAGAAATCAAATAAGTTAAATAACAAAGAACTGAAGCAATTCTGTTAATTTTATTTTGGGTTCGACTGCAATAGGGTCCCGGTTTGTTTTACTGCATCGTTTTTATATATTTCTCAATCTATAAATCCAGAAGAAAAACAATTTATGGAGTGAATACAACTTGAAGAAATGGTGGCGCGGACTCGGTTACGAAAAACAGACACAGAAAACAAATGTTTCGGTGATGCTATATGTTTGCACTTACAGCTCAAAAATGTAGGGACAAATGTTTGCATAGGCTACCTAGTGTTATGAAATATCGGGGCAATTGTGTGTACATGCAGTTTTAGAATTACTTCTGGATTGTTCCAGACAATTGTTCTCTCAATAATAATCATCATAAAGGCAGAGGCGCCCTGCTGTCACATTGTTGTGTACCATTTCATACATACGTACCAACATTACGTTCAGATAGATATGTATATCCTTATATTAACATATACAGTATCGACGGCTTGATTTCTGCGAGAACCTGTCAACAATTTCAGGTTTGAACTGCGGCCCCTCGTTCTCAAACGAGAACTCCCATCTGCTGTGTGTTATCTTAAGCCCGGCGTAGGCACGAGCTATCAGCTGAGCAAAACGCCTCTCCTGCCCGTTTGCTCAGCACGTAGCTCATGTGTGCGCACATTTTGTTGAGTTTTCCACATCTTGAGCTCTTGAGAAAAGTATCTGTCCTGTTTGACATTTCTGTGCACGAGAGACACAATCCTCACTGGACAAGGGTAAAATTAGATCAATCAAAGACCATCGCTTTCGTCATGTGACGCCTCATTGTGGCCCATGGCTGCCGAAATGATGACGTGACATATGTTAATATGAGAAATGACGTTCTGTACGACAATGTTGTGAGCCGATGGAACAACGTGTGCCCTGAATCATGAGTTGAGCAGAGTACTGAGCAAACAGACAGGAGAGGCGTTTTGCACAGCTGATTTGTCTTGTCTGCACCGGGCTTTAGGTGATTTGAACATGGCAAGCTTCAACACTGCTCACTCCAAAAGCATACTTGTAAAGCCATTGTTTCACATCAAAACCAGTGGTGATAGAAATGCATGTGTGTTATAATTAAAACACATGCATTCCAATCATTTTGTCGTTATTCATTAGCCAAAGGGATAAGGAAGAATATTAATCTCTTGCATACAAAATCTCCACCGTGAAAATTAGGGGTGGGGGCGCTATTTGACACATTTACACTGCAGAATAAGCTATTCCATCGATATGCATACCAATGCCTATTCCATGAATAAATGTTATATTTACTCCAGCTTTATCAACTGTGGTACAATCGCGAAGTTTTACATGGACAAAGCTATACTTCCGTTATTCCACATATACACATTCGACCCTTGGTATACAAGTTCTTAAGAATAACCTTCATGTGACCACATCCTCGATACATTTTCAGATGTATGTGAACGATTTAAAAGTCCATTTCATTACCCGACATTTTGAATTAAAAAGAAGTAGGTGAAAGTGGAAATGTCAAGAAAGCAATAGTCTCAACACAGATGTGGGTGTTCGTGATGGCCTCACGTATATATTACTAATATTACATATCCAACAGGAACATTAGTCTACTGAAAAAAAAATCGATCAGAACAACAACTAAGCTGGTGATTAGCGACCATTTACACCTGCACAATGACAGTTATGAAAGGGAACACCTGAGGCTTAGGGAAGAGGAGACGGTTATATATATGTGATATCGGTCAGCAGGAATAACCCATAAGCTGTCAACCTTTCCGAATATTCCCATACTTATTTCACCTTCGAGTCACAAAGCTTCCTGACAATTTTAGTCCCTCACTGGATGACAGTTGCAGAAGTATACGTTTTAATCGTTAAATGACGTAAGGTTTTCGATGAACTCTTTCAGCTGTAAAACAGCCGTAGAATCTAATGTTAGAGGAAGTGTGTTAGTTGTATAGTAGTTGTTATTTACGTTGTGAATGACACAGGCAGTCCTGCTATCTTAGACAGCGACAGCGAAACTGCTGGGTCCTCTTGAGAGGTTTTTACAGTCTCTCTGCATTATAACTCTGGATACAGTGTACAACAAGCTGTTTATTTTATAGCTCTACCAACTTCCACAAATCCCACAGATTATAGCACAGAACCTACATGTATTCTGGTATATTATTACTCTAGAAAATGGCCCCGATTATATTGTACAATTAAAGTTCCAGGCCAGAAAGTCGCAGATAACTGTGGCAGAGAGGCCAGGAGCCCTAAATTCCCCTTGGCAAAAGCCTGATTGCTATTTAACGACGACAGTCGTGTTTGTCTAATCATGTCGAAGCATCAAGCGGTGCATTAGTTGCCTGTTTGACGGGTGGAGCAACCTTGCCAGCCCGAACTAGATGAGGCCCTTCGCAACAAGCCAATCATGGTGATTACATCTGTGAAGAACTGTCACAACCCAGCGACGGTTTGGAGTCGTTAACGACGAAAGGCTGAAGGCAACGTTAGATTTTTCCGCCGTACTCTACCGGAATTGTTGACAGAGGACTGTTGTGAATGTGAATGTAGTATGTGATGTATTCAGTGTGGCTCCGTGTAGTGTACTGTTTGACTGTCTGAACTGTCGAATGTTGTACTCCTCAAGTATTGTTTGTCGTTTATGACCTTCACGCTCGGATCATCTTGCCACACAATCTACCGTCCATCGAGGACAAATTGAGGAACAGCCAAATATGCACTAGTTTGAAAACTGTTCATTTTACAAACGTTACGCTATGCCCCTTCACAGCTTCATTTTCAACAAAAATGGGACTCTTGCCATTTGATTTAACGCCATAATCCGGAATTATAACGGTTATCATTATGGCTGGAGTAAACCGGAGTGCCTGGCGTAAACCTCCGATGTCTGGCACGCTACTGGCCAACTTTCTCACCTGTGACCTACGGATATGCACATATTGGTGGCAGACTAGGGGCCTAAAACGAACATAACACTCTTCAGTCTGCCATGGGAGCATCGTCGACCGCTTATTGACACCAAGGCCCAACAAGCTGTAAAAGCTCGGGAATCGCGTGTCTCGGCGAGCGAAAGCCATGCATGCGGCTTTCACCATCAGGCCCTTGATTAGGGCAACAGAGTCTGAAAACCATACAAGTACATGTACAGCTCACGGTTAACAAAATACTTTGCTACACAGTCGACGTGCTGATTTTTAGGCCTATTCCTTTCTCCAAATTTACAATTGCATAGCAATCGGTTGTGATGACTTATGACTGGTAACAGTCGTGTCAATTCAACTTAGAGGTCAATACCAAACAGTCCTATTAGTAAATACAATTTATGGTCAGTTATGGTCAGATGAATCCGACATGGCTAGTGGCGGGACATGGAGGTAGGACATTATCCTTACTTGGCTAGCAATATGTCGGAGAGCCCTAAACGTGGCGTCTGTATATCTGCATGGTATGTATAGCAATTGCTAAATCCTGTTCTGTGTGTGACGATTTGATTTAACGTCACATGTTATTACTGTATAAACAATGAATACAATTCTCTTGCAAGTAAATATCGACAGTGTCCAGAATCATACTTCATAACTGTAACTTATTCCACCTACTGCGGATCTAAGGGCCGTGTGTTGATTGACACTTTAGATATATGAACGGGTGCAATCATAGCCTAACCTCTACACATATTTTGGTTAACAACCAGACATAAACTGGCATGGTACAGGATTTAGATACTCGGACTGATGTAATTCCTGCGCCTATGACATTCATTGCGTTTATACGGAGTACTCCCGAAAGGCTCGGCAATATATATATATATATATATATATATATATATATATAGACGGCAGGAAATTAGGGTAATTTCTACAGAAAGTAATTCATACCGTCAGAGAGTGGAGACAAGTCACAGATGAGGCTGGTGAATCCATCGACAGGGAAGTGGCCCCAGAAGCTATTGTGTGTATCCAAATCATATCAATGCTTATACCGTGTGAATCAGCTGAATTGCCTGATACATTGCCGTATTTCTTCATTTCTTCGTATGGTTAACATGTCTTTTTCCTCTTGAGTGTTTTGTACATGTTTGATCTAAACGTGTCTGTCATCTGTTATATTTCATTCACTTCATCTATTCCTGCCTTTGTTTCGACTCAAACCATATAAATGTTTGTCCAGTCGAACAGTGCACATAAATGACAAGTTGTTGTCATGGAAGTAATAGTCCGAGTGATGAAAAAGTTTGACAGACTTTCGAAGTAAAGACTTTTTCAAAGCGTGATGGAGACAAACTGTTCAGGAATTGGTAAGTGTAAGACGGCTAAGTCATGTTACCCATGCTGAGCAATCATTTCATGTGGGGTGAAAACTGAAGGTGGATTTATGTAGAACAGAGAAAATAAGATGATCTATCCCTGTGTGTGGGACTGTGGATGGTGAGCAACGAGACGTGTCTGTATTACAATACCGATTTACCCAGACAAATTGGTACCGGCGAATCGTCCTGAATGCCAGCTTTACCCAGCCTAAATGATGATAAATCTGTTCGAACTGATATCTTTATTTTAGAGGATTACCAGGGTCATCATGCCCCGATCCAGTCATCATTCAACCACGTGTTTCTCCTTTAAACACACACACAGATAGAGTATAGGATCAGACCGAAGGTGACCTGAATCTGGTCATTGTAAATCTTCCCACGACCAGAGGAGACGGTTCATACAGCAGTTAATTCGTGCCCTGTCATTTGGGGCGCCAAAGCCTGCTGATGTACATATCCAGAACGGTATCACTACAACCAACGAGTGTAGAAAGGCCGCGTCATAGGGCTGAACCATCGCTGGAATTGCCATAATGGGATGATATACTGAAGGAAGCTACAGCCTTTAAAGGCAGACTCAACTCCAGTTAGCAGCACGTAAAAGCTACTCACTGCTGTAGAAAAAAAAAACGAATGTTGTGGCGCCCTAATCAAGGAAATATTGTCCTATGAATAGCTGACAATTTCCGAGATTTCTTAAAATAGCTACCACACTGGCAGAAATCAGAGAATGAGTTTTTTTCTGACAGATTCTAAAAGAGAGCAGGTCCTTGGTGACATTTGAGAAAGCCATCTGTTTGTCTACGGCGGAGGCAGTCAGACAACGCATAATGGCAAGGGGTGGACTTATCTCTCCTTAAAAAACCCGCTGGTTTGTGACTAACTATAAAACTCCGACGAGCTTTCTCTGGTCAGAGATATTTAATCAGATGGCGTAAATGAAGACTGTTTTTCTTTGCATGAATCCGTGTTAATTATCAAATGAAGGACTTTCTTAGTTCCTTGGTGATTTGTGTAGAACGTTGTTTCGGAAATCGGTCTTGCGCTTGCTGGCGCCCCGGACCTCTCATTTTGGGTAACGGCTTGCATACGTACACGCCAAGAATCCTGCAGGAACCATGTGATAGGGCATCAGGTGTGCCTTTGTACCAGGGGTGTAACCCCATCGGGCAAATATATGCTGGTGTCCGATTTACAGAGCTTCCAAGAAGCGAATTAATTCAATAACATGGCCACAAATACCTACTGTTCCACAGTGCTCATGAACAATATACAACAACACTGAAAAACTGCCATACCTAAAGCCTTTATCATCATAGTATTCTCGTGAACACATTTAGATGTAGAAATGCATGTGACTATCGTCGACACTTGCTTGCTTTGTTGTTGCTATTTCTTGCTTGGCCAGGAATTTTCTCTGACGTCTGAAAATTGTTAAATCTATGTAGAGAGGCTATCTAAGACCTCTTATTGTAATAAAAACCTGTATGCACTTGGTAAAAGGTGCATTGTGTTGTTGTAATTCCTTTCTGGAAATCTACGCCATATTGTATGTGTTCAAGTTGTATATCGTCATCTGGAGCTGAACACAATGTCGTTTCCTTGGTCAGAACCATGTGTTTCCACGGCATCACAACGTCCCGAAAAAAACGCTGTTTGTTATTCAATTCTGGGGAATACAGAAGTGTTCTGAGGAAGTACTCACTGTCCATGCGATCGATGAGCCTGTTTACTTTGCTGTGTATTACCCTGAGTCACTAGACTTTAAATGATGAAGAAAAACATTGATAATAAAACATGAATGCTATTTATAATATATTCTTAAGATTAATAGAACGAAGATAAAGCATACCGCTTTCAGAGAAAACAAACGATACTTAAATTTGATAGTTCTGATTAATAATTCGTTTGTGAAGTAAGCCGTGCGTAGTCCTATGGCTATGTTTACTAAAACCCACATTGTTTTTTCTCAATGTGAACAGCTGTGGCCCGTTATTCAAGATTATATATTGGTCATTCGGCCTTCACGTCGCTACTACATCCGTAGCTCTGTTTCCTTCACTACACGCCTCCTCGTGCACAAATGTCGTACACTTTAGTGAACCAATTACGTGACCAGGGCATTAATGGAACCCTGAGATGGATTTGTATTTGCATTGACAATGTACACGACAGCTGACAGCTTCGGTAAACAACAGAATTAACTGTTATCCTCTTACTGTGATTATCCAGTCAACAAAACAAAGGCAATTGTCCTATTTTATCTTATCCGACGAGGACGCGTAATATAGGCTAGGAATATTCCACGTTTTAAACCAACTATGATGCGTCGAAAAACTATTGTATGAAGTCTTATGAGATAGTAGGTTAGCACGTGCAGAATTTAGACGTCAGAACAGGCTTGTATATCTTTGAAATATAAACAGGTTCATCCGAAATAATAGTAATAAAAAAGTTTTCGTTACATTGTGACTCTTATTTGTTTGATGAAAGCCCGAGACAGATTTTATGGAAGCTGCTTTCTACAACATTAAAAGAAATGAGTCAGGAGTCTCCAAGCAGCTTAGCCTACAGATGGAAAATATTCCTTTTTTTATCGGAGCAGATCAGAAATCCACCGTTACCGTTAGGAAAAGGCAGCTCAAATCCCAGTAAACATCGATAAGTTGGCATCGCCACAAACGATTGTAAGTAAATAGTAAACCGATCACGAGAAGACTCCTTTTTAAACATTCCTTTTTGTGCGACAACCACAACATCTTCCCGTTGATCGAGTACCAGATGATGTCTGCATGTCACACTATAATCGCCGACCACAGCATCTTTTTTCGATGATCGAGTAACAGATAATGTCCGCATGTCGAACTGTAATCGTCGATTACAGCATCTTCCAGGTGGCCATACTAACAGCCAACCATCTCTCCGATGATCCATTTACAGATCTCAAGACATCTCAGGGAGCCACACTGTAACTACCGATCACAAGATCTTCAAATTACAAATAATGTCCGGATGCTCCGGTGTGCAACCATGGCGCCATCACACTTAAAATGAGTCAGTGATGCCCCACCAATGCTGCCTTAGAATAATACACTGGCAGTGTAACTCCTAAAAACGTAAGCTTTCGGAGTAAAAATCGTAAGCGAGTAGCCAGGACATCAAAGCAATTAACCGGACTTAGTAAGAATAAAGAAAGACTGGTTGAATGGTATGGTAATATATATCTGCGGATTTCGCAGTAGGATAAATGCAGAGATTAAATATGAACAAAGAAAGAAGGGGGTGTGCTAGCGAATTAAAATAAATTCTTCAGATGCCCCCAGCCAACACTATCAATTGTGCCCCACTAAGCTTTATTGTAAGCTGAGTGGACACAAGTGGTCCAGGGTTTTGGGTGGACTTTGGAATGGTATCCGCATGGGTCCCATTTTCAGCCCTATACGGCTTTCCAAACTGGAGCCCTCGTCGACCCATGTGTCAGAATTAAAAGGGACCCGATCCGGACCCAATTTGTAGCCCCCTTTCACTCCAAATGAAACCCACCTGTCAGTGTTGGCTGGGTTTAACCCATGGTTCAGACTAAGCCCACATTTGCGTATACAAAGGGCCTTCTTAAAGTAAATGCCTGACCAGTGATATTTATTTATTTATTTGATTGGTGTTTTACATCGTACTCAAGGCTATTTCAATTATACTAGCATAGTGGTGGGAAGAAACCGGGTAGAGAGCGGGGAAAACGCACGACCATCCACAGGTTGTTAGCAAAGTTTCCCACGTAGGCTGCGACAGGAGACAAAGCCAGAATGAGTTGAACTCACAGCGACTTCATGGGTGAAAGTCTCCTGCGTCACTACGCTGCGTTAACGCGGCAACGAGCTGAGCCTCGGAGATTTCCTACCAGTGATAGGACTGATCTATAATCTTTCTTTTGCTTAAGATAACATCACACAGGCTCGATGGGTCGGTATTATTAAGGTTGTGTGGTTGACAGACTAAACTGTTGAAAGATTGACGTTAATTGCAACTGGAGCTGCTGGAGGGAACGTATAAAAACAGAGCTTTTGAACTGAAATAGGGTTTGATCTTTTTTATTTGCAAAGAAACAGGTCTTGGTGGTTTGCCAATGCTAAATAAAAACAACTGGTTTATTGAGGAATTTCCTTATGCAAGAAACACATTCTTTTCCAAGGCACTCCCCTCTTTTGCCAAAGTAGGGAAGTTGCATCCAGATTTTGACAGGTTTGTCCTCGGAGGGACCGTCCAGTCGGAACATATAATTGAAGGCTATGAACACAAGAAATCGTACCGATGCTATTTTCTTATTTCTGGTTCCAAACTATCAAATTGAACATACTGATCTGTGTTTGTGGGTTTTCTACAGATTGATGTCGATGAGTAGGAAACAGATAAATCTGGAGAGTGAACTAAATTATTGTCGACAAATATGTCTTTGGTAATGACAATGGATGGGTGAAATGAGCTAAATCTATTAAGAATGTTGTCAAAATCCTGTGGCTTAGCAAGAACTAAGGTGTGGTCCACATATCTGATGTAGAATTTAATGGTTCGATCCTAGATAAGTCTACCTACTGTCTGCCTTTCAAGTTCGGTATGAATGATTTCAGCTAAGAAAGGCCCCAGGTGGGAGCCCATAGTGACTCCTAGCAATCGGCTGGTGAAGTTCATTATTTGCAGAGGACCTAACAAAGAAAGAGGCGTTGATGTTTTGAAAATAGAAAACGAAATGGAACACCGGTCTCTTCATGACAGCACAGTCAGCCTAATAACGTGTTCACACAAACGAGAGTAATAGAGTCGCTGACGTGGGACGGTCTAGATGACCTCCTATTCTAATAACTGCTGATAAATTGTTTCCTGACAACATAATAGAGACAAATATTATGCCGTAGACATATATGTAAAAAGGCGAGGCCTAAGTACTGATGGTATACACAATGGGCGTTCTGGTGCATCTCACCCTCTAGCGCCCTCCCCACCCCCTGGAGGACCCTCAGCCTCTGTTCCGGCCAGCTCAAGCCATATGATGTCCAGCTACATAAACTTTTGCCAATTACCTATGTAGACAAACGGGTGTTCGCGTACACAACTTCTTGCCAAATATCCACGTGGAAAAACGGGCGTTCACATTCAGAAAAAAACACAACTAAGAGATCAAGACTTACCGCAACAGCTCTGGACAGGCTCACCGAGTATTAACAGAAACTCTGTTAAGCGCTGGTCGGTGATGGAATTAAGCTTACTCTCAGACAGTATGCGAATTTCATTGCGTTTCTTACCTTTGACGGACAGGTGCCAGATTACAAGCTTACCCACCCAGTGAGAAGGCCGCAGGCTAAGGCCGCGCCTTCCATACATGCCTTCCGACACCTTCGACTCCCAGACCCATCCTTGCCGTGAGTAGTGCGGTATCAATACCATCAACTGCGTTGACTGGCCTGTGGTATTTTTTGTATAGAGCATCTCTGGCATCTCTCGCCTTCTAACTCCTTTTTCAGAGTGCTAATATGTTGTAATCTATACTCGTGCGGATCTTCAGTGGGAGGAGGGGGGCCGATGGATCTAATGCTGGATACAGTTGCACCATCTTTACGTAGACGCCGAAATAATGTTCAGATCTAGATCTGTTGTGAGGTCAATCTTTATTCTTAACCGTTTCAACTGAATGCCATGCTCTAGATTTATTCGGTCAACCTCCACCATATGCGCCGCAGCGGCCTGGACATTGTCTAGCGTTGTCTCGACCTTATTACATCTCGAAAACATTTTTACAACAATAGTTTCGCTTTTACCGACATGCCCTTCCGGCCATTTGATCCTGAAACCAGGAAGGATGTAGAAGGGATTGGGAACTGGATCAGAACCAAATACAATATCCAGAATGACTGTAGAATGCGGGGGTAACCTGTCAATGGGAAATTGTGTTGATATCGAGGTAGGATGTTGTCTCTGGACCTTCTCCGATGGTATGGCCTCCTTTCGGCGGTTTCAACGCATGAACTGGGTCTCCCAAGGCCATGTAGGTGAGAAAAGCCGTATCACCACTGAAAACCTTACGAATAACACCGTCCTTTGCTGTTTGTACCAGGAGCTGGGTCACAGCCACATCAGTGTCCCATTTGGGATCATCCGATTGAACGAGACCCCATCTCTCCTGAGGAGATAGAACCAGGCTGAGTTTTTGGAGCGCATTCGGAGCTTCAACATCCACATGGGTGAGCTCACTAAATTTCGGTGGTTCTCCGGATCCCGCCAACGGCACCGTCTTTCGTGAATAAACACCTTGCCGGAATTTGAGGGGGTAAATCTTGCAGCTCAAAACCATCGACATCGGCGGGCTCATTCAGCTTCGGTGGTTCTTCGGATTTTATCAACGGCACCTACTTTCGTGCATAAACACCCCAACATCTGAGTTGGAAGGCGTAAATCCGCCCATCAACCCCTTGCCACTCAAAACCATCGACATCTGCAGGTCCGATAAGGCTTTGTCAGTACAAGTAGGGCCCACTGGGTCCATTACGTCTAAAGTGACGCTTAAGCACGTCGTATCTACAGGTTAATCCAGATTCTTTAACAGCTTTACAGTAAGCTGCGACACGAGGCCAGCCGACAGCCTTTTGTACTGTGGATTGGTAAATGCCACCGTCCTTCCCGAGTTCATGCCTTCGTGGAACGTCAGGACTGCACTCAGAAGAGTAGAGCCTCCTGCAATACTGGTAGACACTGCGGCGATGTTTTCGGACGCGCTCATCTCGTCTAGGTGGACAAATATTTCTTTTGTGGGTCGTCAGTTTGGCTAGTTCCCTTCATTTATTCCGCTCATGGGTCCTCTTGCGTTTGAGAATCTGGGTATATCAGCTAGATCTAACAGACTGATAACATCATTCTTTTGGAGACCCAGCCGCAAACAACCAGTAGCAGTTATTCAGTTGCAGTTTAGCACCCAAAGCATCTGGACACTTCTTCCTCAAGGCTACAGGCGGTGTATTAGCCGCGTGTCATGACTATCGACTTATCGTTCAACCTGAAACGTAGGCCGGCGCCAATATTCGACAAGAGTGAGTACATTGTCATCGATTAGGCGACCTGGCCTTCTTGATTGTCCAGACATGCTGGGAGGACGACACTGGGTCCATGTTGAGCATCGCTAAGTGTGGCAAACATATTCAGCATATTCAGTCATTCTAGTTTGATAAGGCGTTTTCGTTCAATAGGAAGGTAACCCATTACCATTTCGGTGGGGGTATATTCGAGTAAAGAGATTGAGGAGCAGAGTGAAATCGTGGTGATAGATCCCAGCCTGAACAACTCGCGAGTTGTTTTCGACGTAACTTTCCGAAAGGTGCTTGAACGCCACACCTTGCCGAAAGTCAACAGCGACACATTGGTTGAGAAATGGCACACGCAACCAATGGCGCGGTGGTAGAACCAGCTCAATTTCGCCGTATGGTGCTACATGACCGGTTTTGGGGTGTCAAAGGAAAATCCACTTATAGCCGACACTACACTAAGCAAATCCGTGTACCATTTCTACATGTAGTATCAAATGCGCCGTATTCTGGAAGAGATTAATGTACCACTCCCACAAGTCCGATCGACAATCCCTACGACCGGAGGGTATGCGAGCGGATTTATGCCGAGTTTCGGGTCTCCCCAGACAGAGACTGGCGGCAAAAAAGAAGTGAAAACGACGGGTTAGGTGTGGCTTATTACTATGTCACGAGGACAGGATACGTGAAATCGCATTACGACTACGATCTTAGCCGCATGTCAATCCAGCGAACGCCGGACAAGTTTCACATCCATTTCATCTCGCAAGGCTGCGAGGCAAATCAAGCATGGGCCACATTTATCCTCGACAAATCTGAAGGGTTTGCCCTTTACCCTGAACGACACCATTCGGACTTATGTTTGGGCACTCCTCGGAGCACAGCCCCGTAGTGTCTTATGCACGGCATTTGACGCTCAGAAGCAGTTCGTAGGTAATGTCAAAGATGCCATAGCAAGACCTGTTGACCTCCCCTCGGCCATATTGCGGTATCAGAAGGTCCCGAGGTACGCCCGCTCCAAGGTGGATTATGCGTTTGGGGTGGGTCTGAACATGGTGCCAAGTAATATGGACCTGCGAATCGGAAAAATCAGTGGTTATAACAAAGAGATCCTCATAGTCACAACAGACTAAAAACTCGGCGTCAACGGAGACCTAAACTTGCCTTTGGAAGTTCATGTGCAGGCAGCTGCCGAGACTGGGGATACAAGCATCGCTAAGCCGCAGCCAGCTGCAGTACCCTTGCTGACTCCCATAGTACCGAGGCCCGTGCCACCAGCGCTGATTCCAGTAGTGTAGAGACCCGTGCCAGCAGCCCCGGCTCCAGTTTCACCGAAGTCACCAAGAGAGCACGGTGAAGAAAATGTGGCGTTAGTAATACTTAACTTCGCCCTCGGGCTTGCACTAATCTGGTCACACTAGATGTGCCAGAAAGGAGGCGTAAATGATTCCACCTGTAGCAACAACCAGGGCCCAAGTATTCTCGGCAACCCAGTTCATGGCCTTGCCTAAAGCACCTAGGAACCAAGAGACGATGCTGGGAGAGCCGCAGCGGTTTTACCACGAGCTTAGCTAGGAAGCCTGCCCAGGGCCCGCAGGTGATTTTTTACCCACCCCTTGAGACCGCTCTTGTGGGTTGGCTCAGAAGGTGGAGTTGGGGGCGTTGGCGCTGCAAAACTCCCGGTTAGCGCAAGCACCAGGGTCGACGCGTTAACATCCAACGGATATTGTTTATTGTGACCCCTGTTCGTCAAAGAAAGTCCGAAGAAATTGTCTAAGAGAACCCAAATCTTTCTTCACAGCACCACGCGAACCCGCCGGAGGAGACACCTCAGGTGGAGAGAGTGAGAGACCACAAGATAAGAAAAGTCCCGAAGATGGTGGCGGCCGGGCGTGGCAGGGCCGCAGCCAGAAAGGTCAAACAGGAATGACTGCTTGAATCGCTTCGGGTGGCCAAGGAATAACAACACCATGGTGTTTCTGTTGCTGATGCTTCAGCAGGACAGCAGGAGGCCCTGAGACAACCAAAACAGAGAGAGCCTTTTTCAGAGGGTGGTGCAAAGCTGGACAACTGAACCCCGTGTATCATTGGGGTAGCCGTCTTAGCGGGTGTATATTATATATGTATTCATCACCTGGAGCTGCCGACTCTTCCTGTTGCGGATCGAATACGGAAAACAGTACAAGCTACATCTAAGCTCCCCTGTGCTCAGCAACTGAAGATTCCCACCGATCCTCTCCATATGAAATAACAACATGACAACTCCAGCTACCGACGGTAAGGTCGTAAACGAGCTGTATCACAGCACAGTCGTCCCTGGCTTAACTATGTAATACTCCAGATTGGGTAAGATGGTCATTGGAGGTGCCCCCCCCCCCCAAATTACACGTCACCAACCGTGGCATCGGGATGGTGGTCGTGGACGTGGCCCTCGCGATGACGGCCATGGACATGCTAATTAAACAGGGGATCATTCCAGCATGTATTATGAAGTGATGGCCTGGATCGCAATAATGGCTGGGGGGGGGGGGGGCTCTCGTAAATAGATTTGCTTTCTCAGGCAGTAACTTTCTCTTCTCAACCCTTCGAAGATCCACGGTCGATGCGGAGCGTAAACGCCACGATAAAGCTATAGAACAGCTCCAGGCGGGACAGGCGGTGTGGTCTCAAAAAAGGACAAAGCGTCAAGACTGGATTAAGGACGAACTTCGTCGACAGGGGCACGCAGAGCTCAAATTTCGCGATGTCGACTCCGCTATGCTCGAGTACGCTCAGGTCACCTGGAAAACATTTAACCCCACTGGGCCCGAACCTGTCCTAAGCGACTTCTATACACCGTCGGATGACCAAAAAGAACGCGAGATTGCCTTCATCCTTCTCGGGATGGGTGTGACTGGGTTAGTCGCCTACAAACTTGCCGAGTAATCCGACAAGACTGTGCTGGGCTCTCGTAAGAGCTTCTCGCCGTGATGACAGGCACGACATGAGTAGTGAGGGTGAAGGCTCCATACCATGTGTACATACATCTCGGATATATATATCACACATGATGGGTTTGCCAGAGGAGCTATACTCCGCGATGGTAGAGGTCGGCCAGTGTGTCCGCCGCCACAAGATTCCTGGTCCTCTGGCCACGATACTGATGGATAGCGCACACAAGTCGCTCGAACTCTGGCGGCAGGACGAAAAGTCCGCCCTGCGTTTCGCAGCAAGGGTTCTGGAGGGCCCGACCAATCTCCGGGCTGCCTGAGCCTGTTGCTGCCGCCTGTTGGAGATATATGAGGCTGCTGGGATACCTTGTATATGGTGCCTACTACCATGGCCGACCAGTTGTCTATTCGTCTATCGAAGATATACTATAACCCCAACGGCTACTGGAGAGGCATTACCGCCATCAAGAAACTAGCTTCTGCTGCAAAAGTCTCTGAAGGCAGAGCTGGCGATGGGTTGAAAAAACAAACCATCTGGCAGATTTTCCTACCATCCACACGGCATATTCCACGGCCAAAATTTGATGTTGCTGCAGAGTACAGATTATTGGTCCTCGACCGTCTTTCATGTTAAAACAACACACCACATTTACAGAAAGGCAATTTGGTGGTGGTTCCAAATATGATTTGCGCTAATATTTTGGGGCATTTTTTTTACAGTGATTAAAACGAAAATAAAGACTGTGGTGCTATGGTGGACATTTTGGATCATATTGAGGCAGACTTACATCACAGAATTTTTATTTTCTGTTAAACATGCTGTAACTCTTACGTTTTCATGTTAAACACAGATACAGCTGTTGTGTTACGTATATATTCACGTAGAAAGTAGACATACAGGAATCAGAGGTAAAAAGAATCAGTGACGTCACTGTGCTTCAATATGGTCCAAAAAATCCACCACAGCACACCAGTCTTTATATCCGTTTTAATCACTGTTAAAAATGTCAAAAAGTAATGAAGGTCATATTCGGATTCAACACGAAAATGCCTTTCAAATCATGCGTACTTCCTAAAAATGTCGTCTGTTCTTTTAAAGTAAGTGTTTGAAAATCCAGCAATGGATAACGGATTGGCATTTGAATAACTAATGCATGGAAACTTCTTCTTTTTTATATAGAGGTTTCTGGTATTTGCGTACGCACTGTACAAATACAAACAACATATTCAAACATTTCACGTTGATTGCAATCTCAGTGTCAAAGAATCACATTTGCTGGTCATTGGTACCAGCCGGGCATTCACTGACACGAGCATGAGTGAGTCTTGTAACACGTGCAAAACCTGGATTTTCCATTATTTTATGCTTGTAAATATTTGGCCGTGGACCATTCTCCTAAAAAGACAACACTCGACAAAATGTAAATATATATCAATAAAGAAGCCCATTCATAGTTAAAAAAAACTTCACTTTTATTTTTGTTTTAGTTCACCATATTACCATATAGAAGCAGTGTTAAATCAGCGGTTTTCCTTCTGATTAGAAGACAATTCTGATTTACTTTAAAGCTATTTTCAACAAGGAAGTAGTAGTAGAATACATGAGGGTTGTTTCCCAAGGTCTCAACCAGAAGGCCACAATGCGTAGCGTTTGATTGTATTAACAAAGGGGACCTTTAAAGTGGCTTTAAAACTGAAGAGCGTAGATTACGTATGACGCGACATCATGTTTCCGGTTTCTCTAAAATGGCGTATGTCATGACCTGGTAAGAAATAGAAGAATTTATACCAAGCACGTCATAAAAATTGTCCACTCTGTATGGACCCCACTTCTGTCATAACTTTGTAATTACTTTTCTTTGTTGATTTTACTTTTATATAAATAAAGTACTAAAATGAAGAGAAAGGCTATCTGTCAGACCGTAGGGAGTAACCTACATCCGGTCTGACAGACACTGGCGAATGTCCTACATCCGGTCTGACAGACACTGGCAAATATCCTACATCCGGTCTGACAGACACTGGTGAATGCACTACATCCGGTCTAGCATATATTTAATTTAATTCTTTATTTATTTTACGAGGATTTCTCAAAGCCCATTGGCTACTACGGAGATCTCCTCAAGGCACCAATTAACAACATATTAGGTAACAATGTATTTACAGATAAGTTTAGTAATACATAGGCTAACAGAATGTGTATACATACATATATATATATATTAATTAGAAATGGCTATCGTGATAAGTTGAAATAAATTAATTATTCACAACATTAACATTGTCATTACCATTACCATGGTCGGAAAACCTTACTGTCTAACTGATAAATTTGTGAACACATTAAAAAAGGAGTTTATTATCTTCGTAATTTAAATCTTTAGAGTCAAATAAAAGCATTTTAGATATACATGGTGAACATTGTGGAATAAAAAAAGAATAATTTACGCCTGAAGAAATAATTTGTGTGAGAATATGTAGCATGTGCTTGCTTTGGGTGGCAAATTGGGGGCGAATAAAAAATAATGAAAGGTATCTTCACATATATTATTACAGTAATGGCATATATGCTTTGTTGCTATATTGATATTGATATTTGATATTTTGTGGTGATCTCCGTGGTGACCGTTAGGCTGTGAGAAATCCTCGTTAAATAAATAAAGAATTAAGTTAAATTACTTTATAATTTCGCTGACTCTCCTAAGGTGACAGCCTGGTTCTACAGGGTCTCTTAGCTGATTATCGCTATCGGAAGGCTTTTACACTTTTTTCCAAAACTTTTAGCCCTCATTTGTGAAAGTTAACAAAAGTTATTGTTATTTTACGCCTGCTATTAAAGTGGTAAATGTTTTTAACCACACGAACGAGCGACATGTTGTTATCAACGAATCAGATATTACAACACCGTTCTTGGGGAAGAATATAGCATAGTGGTTATGCCTTGCACGATAAGGGGGCGAGGTGGGTCGATGAAAATGATAAATCACTCGTGAAAATATCAGACCAGACAGGCGGGGAACTTTTGACATCCAAATTAATTCTGAAAATGGTGTCCCCAACGAACATCACCCATGGCACATATAAATGGATGTCGTGTGGGTATAATTATCCACCTGACATGCACTCGTGATGGGTTGGTGTGTAAAAACCGATACAAACATGTTTATTTCCTGCTTCTCTCGGCAAATCAAATCGCAGGTCCGTTGCATCTATCACTTCCTTGATTTACCGGGTGATTTATGGCATCATTTTCATTGTACATTTATAACCATATTCACTGAGATATCTTCCTTTTTCTACTGCTATTCTATTCCCGGTTTTAGATGATGACATGTCTCCTGGAGCGTTTCCAAGGAGTGAATGAACACCCACTGTTTTCCAGTGCAGGTAATCAACTGAGGAAAGAAGCTTTCTAGCTCTTTCACAAATCAAACAAAATCAAACACGCACAATCATACCAGTACACTGTAAAATGACCACGGCAAACACCTTTCATGGGTGATTAAACTTTAAACAAGTGTTTTAATAAATGTACACAAACATTTAAGTCTTAAACATAAGTGTCTAATACATGTATATAGCCCTATACTATAATGTCGCCAAGGATTTAACTTCTGATGCACAAGTGTATTTATAAATTAAACATTCAAATTTACAGTGTATGCACAGCCATACATTGACCATTCTCCCATATCTTTCCCTCCTCTTCAACGACATTAACAAAACCCCATACATCCAAGGACTTGATGAATAAGGTATAAGTATCAGGCCTCGGGGGGAGGTCATATTCAGCCCTGGTCATGAGTAGCGCACTTGTCAGCCCAGTTTTCCTTGGAAACTTTTAGAACTAAACAGAACTTATTATATTGCGTAGTACACAATGGGATTGGGAACATGTTCTAAAACACTCACTAGTCCCTTTCCCTAAATATGTACAATTTAAGCGCTTTACTGCAGATGTGAGGATACAATGACAGTAGATTAAGATACAAAAAGCACAAAAGAAAGAAACAACATGGCCGAAGTACAGGACACAAGATACAAAGGAAGAGAACGGAATAGAAAAATATGAAAAAAGTTCAAGTTTCGACATGGAAAAAGCAATTGTTAGGTAAATGACATTAGCAAAACCTATTGCTGGCTTCTATATATTACATAGCTAACTTCATTACAGTTAGGTCTGGCAGATTTTGATTCATTCCCTTTTTCAGTTTTTCTATAGTTATGTTCAGTGAGAGGTTACTCAAACGGTTAGGCCGGATTGTATCGTAATGAGGACAATAAAAGAAAAAGTGCAAGGGTTCTTCCTGCCATACCACAAGAACAAGCAGAGCTAGGTGTCAAGTTTACCCGTCCACGGCCATAGTTCAGGGTGCAACAGTCGTATCGAAGTTGTGTAAGTATAATATTGTATTTCCGTTTACCATTACTATAATATCTAGGCGAGTTTGATCCTTTGGGGAGCAATTTACTGAATATTTTTAAAGATGATTCTTTTCTAATATTAACATCCTGAGTATTCCACAGGTTAACGGTTAAGAGTATAAAGGAACGTTGTAACTTTTGGGTTCGCGTTCTCGGTGCACTAAGATCAAGCGAATTTCTGAGGTTATACTGAAATAACTGGTTGACTAAGGGGATAATAAATCTATCATAAAATCGGACGCGTTGCCATTCAAGGCTTTTGTGCATGGGTTTAACATTAGCTAGGTAACGACTGTGGGATGAAGATTCCCATCCAGTTTCGATAATAAAGGTATTCGGATGAAGTGTATAAAGAAAGACCAGTAACAACTCTTGCTGCAGATAACTGTGTGTTATTCTAGTTGATCAGACTGTCCTTTTAAGCAGCTATCCCATGCGGTGCTAGCGTACCCAATAATTGATGGTATAAAAGTGAGGTGGTTGCAGATAATGCATGTCTCTCAAGATTGTATTTTAATTTCAGCAGGATTCCTAATCTTTTACCAGCCACACCGATTATATTATCTGCACAGCCTTGCCATACGAAATTGTTTTGAAATGTGAGTCCAAGGTGTTTGTGTGTCTCAGAGAATGTAAGCGGAGCCTGTTCCATAACCAATCTGAGATGGTCTACTTGATTTCTATTGTGCAATGTGCAATGTGCAATAGAGTTGTTTTTAGGGCATTGAAACTCAGAGACCATTGTTCCGGCCAATCAGACAGGGCTTGGAGATCATGGTTCATAACTACTTCAGTTTCTATGGTGTTAGGGGACGAATACTGTAACGAAGTCGTCCGCAAAAAGGTTTACAACACTTATAATGTTTTCAAGATGATGATTTATATGCTCCAGAAAGAGGAGGGACCCAGGGACAGAGCCCTGGGGACACCTGCGCTAGCACTTACAAGAGAAGATGCAGTTTTGCCAACAATGACACGTTAATGCCTATCAGACAAGTAGCTTGTCACTTTAACAAATCATCACCAATTCAGTAATGTTCAATGTCTGGCTATCGTGATAAGTTGAAATAAATTAATTATTCACAACATTAACATTGTCATCACCATTACCATGGTGGGAAAACCTTTCTGTATCATTTATAAATTTGTGAACACATTGAAAAAGGAGTTTGTTATCTTCATGATTTAAATCTTTAGAGCCAAACAAAAGCATTTTAGATATACATGGTGAACTTTGTGGAATAAAAACAGAATAACTCAAACCGGGTGAAATAATTTGGGTGAGAGTATGTAGGATGTGCTTCCTTTGGGTGGCAAATTGAGGGCAAATAAAGAAATAATGAAAGTTATTTTCACATGTATTATTACAATAATGGCAAGTAGTATCTTCAATAATATTATACTTAAAAAGGTCTGCCCGAAGGGCACTGAGCCCCATTTTCGTTCTGCAGTCCTGAACAGATGAAAGGTTGCTAACACCATGATATAACGATATAAAATCACTTGACGTAGTAGTGATTGGTGGAGCTAGAATTTTTTTAAGTTCTTTAGTTGAAGACTGGCGAATATGATTAGGTAAATTATTCCAGTCCTCAGTTGTTTTCGGGGGAAAAGGAGGATTTGTATATACAACGCATCTAAATATATGTAAATTTTCATTATACTGTAGGTTACATGTATTATATTCTGTTGATAGTCTTATTGGTAATACGGACTGTAGGTAAGGCGGGGAAAGTTTACAATTTTAAAAACATAGCAGAATTCTATGTTGTGTGCGCCGAACATATAGTGGTGTCCAATTAAGTTCATTCAGGTGGGCTTTATCTGATGTACGACGCATTCCGTCTGTACAAAGCAAGCTGCGTGCCGTTGAACGTTTTCCAGTTTTTGGGAAGCGCAATACTACAGTTATGATATAATGTGTCGCCACACTCTATTGTAGATCTAATGAAGCTATTGTATAAAGTTATTACACAGTTTCTTGTTAATATCCCCTTCACTATATTTATAATACATAATTTCTTATTACATTTATTTACAAGTGATCTCATATGTTCGTCCCATTTACCATAGTGCTGTAAAATGATACCACGATGTTTATGATACTGAGCGCTCTTCACCTCGACACCGTCTAACGAAATAAGTAAATATTTTAACAATATAACGGAAGAGGGCGATTGGTCTGTAGTTAATCCGGAAGCTACCTAGAAGATATCTTTTTTGTATGATGGGCAGTATATTCGAAGTTTTTGCATAGCAGTGGAACAGTACTCTGACCGAGAGATGTTAAAACAAGCGAAAGAGGTTTATTGATGGAGACCGCCACGCCTACTAACATCTGATACCTGATAAGATCTGGGCCCACCGCCTTATTAGTATCAATAACTTTAATTATATCAAAAACCGCATCCTCCTAAATCGTACAAGATTCCAGGGTTTCTTGGCATTTCAGTACAAGAGGAGGTAGGTTTGTGGTGGAGTCATCAACCGTGACTATTGTGATAAAATAATTATTCAGGGCAGTGGCTTTATTTCTTTCAGTAATATAGGTGTGCTGCTGCCCATCATGACCCAGGTATTTTAATGGTGGAATAATTTCAGGCCCTTTGCGGCTATTAATAAGTTTCTTCAGATTTTTCTAATAAAATTTAGGATTATCTCAAGATTTTAACACTCACTCGATACTGTTGTAGTAGTTTAAATGAGCATGTTTTATCATATAGTTAACTCTATTTCTACTTCGTAATATTTCCAATCGACAGGGCGTGCTCTTGTTCAGACCTTTTTTAGCCGTCTATCTCGCTTTCGCATTTCTCTTCTAAGACTGGGGTCATAGCATGGTTTATCTTTTGGCCTGATTGTGACTGTTTGATTAGTTGTGTGCACCTCAGCTAAATCTGTAAATTTGCTGGTAAACATATCCGTGGGGTCACCTACATTATAACAGTTATCAGATATGGTTTTCCAGTCTACATGATTTCTTAACCAATTCAGTTTATCAAAGTTGGCTGATTTGTAAATCCATATTTTTCGCGAATACGAATGATTTATACCAGGATTAAGTTTGATTTATTTATTTATTTATTTGATTGGTGTTTTACGCCGTACTCAAGATTATTTCATTATACGACGGCGGCCAGCATTATTGTGGGAGAAAACCGGGCAGAGCCCGGGGTAACCCAAGACCATCCGCAGGTTGCTGGCAGACCCCCCACATACGGTTGGAGAGGAAGCCAGCATGAACTGGGCTTGAGCTCACAGCGACCGCATTGGTGGGAGGCTTCCGCCATTGCTCTGCGTTAGTGCGCTAACCGACTGAGCCACGGAGGCCTCCTGATTTAATTTTGATGTCCACGTATGTGGCTCTGTGGTCACTAATAGATTTATCAACAGTAATCACATCACAATCACAAATTTCTAAAATGTTACTAACTATTATAGGACCTAGAAGAGTGGTTGATAGTGGGGTAAGTCTAGAAGGTTTTGAAATAATGTTATGGAGGTTACATCTTTGTAGAATATCTCCTAGGTGGCAAGAGTTATTTTCATACATCGTTTTATTGCTGTTTGGGGGAATACAGGATACATTAAGGAGTATATCACCCTATATGAAGGCCATTTGCATTAAAGTAATTTTCAGGGCCAGGGTTAGGTTCGATGTCTCCACTAAGCATAAGCAACAAGAGAATGGGTATCAAAATTACATTGGAGCAACGCGAAGAAGATAAAACAAGTAGGGCTTTTAGCAATCAGTAATATTAGAAGGAGAAAGTTTTATTAAACTTTCTCTTTCGTAACCAGGATAGCAACGTGTTAGCGAAAAGTAACGACCTATGACCACACGGTGTGCAGTTAGGTCACTACACATTATCAAATGGATACAACTGATTCGGAGTACTATACCATCGGTGATCGTGAAACCTTAAATAACATTTGGGTGATACTGATCTGGTGCATTGTCTGTTGAACTTTAGAAAACAACTGCAACTCCTGATTTAGGGCCGTAGTCAAAGTAGCCCAGCCTGGATTCCAACACTGTACCTTTGGGCTAGTGTTCTGACTGGAGGCAGTCTTGACAGCTCGATAAGCGAGGGCAGGCAGTTATTGATAGGGGAATAAAAGATCGAAAAATATACAGGGGCCGAAAGTTACAAGTTATACTTGACTAAAAGCCACTTGGCACATATCAGTTCACAGGATTACATGTAACTCGATTGTTAAAGATTGATTCGTAATGAGGACGATAAATTTAGTAACGTAAATAGAACATTTCCGACAAAGTGTTTATCTGTCACATTATAAGCTAGTAAAACGAAAAATTATTTTCTTAACAGGCACTGAAAACCATCTTGAACAAAGGTATAGCTACCCACTCCCACAGTTCTATGAATAACATCAAGTATTGCCGATACTGAAGAAAAAATGAACATTTCAAAATTGAAATCCGTGTCGGAATGAACCTCGTTAATTATTATGGATAAAAGGAAAGGAAGATTATTCCCTTTCCACTGCTATCATGCTATTCTTTGTTAATGTAATTACAGTACAACAGTTTCAGTAATTCTACACCGGTCACATTTAATATTTTCGGGGTTAACGCCGTCTTGGCGGAACCCCTCTTGATCGGGTTATTATTGTTTGTACACTTTGAGCTCCAGTGTCTCAACTGCCAAAGAAAAGGATACCAAACTTGACAGAAAGGAATCTGCAATCCTTAAAAAAACTTATAAATAAAATAAGTTTACAAATCTTGTTTGTCAAAAACGGAAAGGGTTGAAATTTAATGTGCTGTTACTACATATAATGCCTGCTCCCAATGTGAAAAATTTGAGTTTCATATCTGGCAGACCACTGAAAATAATGCAAGAGAAGGTTCTCACGAACCCACTCCTTAAAATGTGTTATGTTTTATGTATTATGTTTTTAGTTGTTCTTGCGCTAAAATGGATCAGTTTCTGACCTAGATTTTGTCTACTCTATACGTTATAGCCTGCGTTGGAATTCTGTCGCGTGTTCTCGAGCTTCTGTGTTTGTGAGTTTCGTGTCATCGTACATAGAGCGCACATCCTGGAAAGATGTATCTGTGTTGTAAACAAATTTACAATCAAACCGCCCAGGGATTAGTTGAGATCGATTTACACGCCATTTGACATCCGCCATTTGGCACTCCATTTTCTGTACGTAGCACTTTGTGAGTCTGTATTTCGCCACTTGCTATTTTGTTTGAGGCATCATTTTGGAGCTTATGTCGCTCTTTGTCTCTTTGTGCGATTGCGTACATTTCATTCCAGTTTACCTTGAAAGTAACTTTGTGTATATTTCCGAGGATTAAAACATACATGGCCAGCTCGGCATCACAGAAGCTGGGATATAAACCATTATGAACGTCCCGTACCCACTGCTGTTTGTGACGTACAGAACTGCCCTCCTGCGATTCGAGAATTCCCACCAACTGTGGACTGATTTTGGACTCGCCTTTGGAAGCCTGAATATTCCATAGGGATCGGGACTCTGTCATCAGTAAGAAACTATATATTTTGTATTTATCTGTATTGTTTTGTCTATTATTGTCAGTTGTACTATTTGTCTGTTTTGTTGAAATATATGTATTGAGCTTAAGCAAGTGTGTTCGTGTTTCTTTGTATGAAAGGCTAATCGCTGTCTGAGTTGAACAAGGTATTTGTTTATCATTTTTCCTCTCCGATAGTGGTACGCTTACAAGGTTAACTCTGAAAACTGTCTGAATTGAATTGAAGGGAATCATTTTCTAGACCTTCTTGACATCTGGGCGTTGAATCTGCAAGTAGTGTTTTCTTAAAATGTGTGGGTTGCATGTTATGATGAAAAAACTTCTCAGAAATGGCTAAATTTTTCTCCTATACTTAACATGGGACTTAATTTGTGTACGGCTGCATGGGATTGATCACTGCAGCAGCGTTACAACAATATATGCCCTGCTTGTTTTGCTATCGGCTATGAGCAGAAGATCAAAGCTGCGTTGTGCCCTTTTCTTGTGTTTAGTACAAGTCCCTTCGTATGTGATACTTGGCAGTCCCGGGTTCAAATCCAGCGTATTCCTTTTCACTTATGCCACTTTTATTCTCATTATTTTCATTACCATGGAGTCACCAACTGACTACGAAAAGACTACTATCGAAAGTTAGAATAAAACTCTGAGGTAAACTAACAAGAGGCGGGATTTCACTACTTACTTTAGCTCGAGTACACCCACGACTAGGCTCGGAGCCCTGATTAGGGCGTGTCCAAATGATTCTTACTCTACTCGTCGTGTAGTCGGACTGTAGTAGCTGCTCCTGTTTGACTTTCTGCTTACATAAACCAGGGAAGTGCTCATGGCCCGTGGAATGAGGCGTATATTATGTTTCTAGAATAGTTCTTCTTGAGGTAGGTTTGGTTAGGAGTTGGAAACTAGACAACACAGGTCCTCGAATAACTTTATTTAGTATGAGGCACAATCATACAACATACAGTTAGGAAAGTATAAATAAGAGGATATAAATGAGTATAAATAATGAACAGAATGCTGTCATATAAAAGCATATGAAAGCATATACCCATACGTTGGAAGGTCTGCCAGCAACCTGCGGATGGTCGTGGGTTTCCGCCTGGCTCTGCTCGGTTTCCTCCCACCATAATGCTGGCCGCCGTCGTATAAGTGAAATATTCTTGAGTACGGCGCAAAATATATAAAACGTATACCTGAGTAAGCTCATCATCAAACTCAAGCAATTCCACATGTATAGTTAAGTTTCATCTATTACATTCGCAACGATTTACGACGAATTGTGAACTTACGAAGTCCGAGCCAGTTACTTAGACAACACAAGTTCTCCAATCAGTAGGCAGAATGACATCCTTCCATCAGACTAGGCATTTTATACTTACTATAGTTGTTGGGCTTAACAACGAGTGGATAATACTGGTTGCAGAACTTAAGGTTGTACAGGTACTGACTTGAACATGCACTAATACGTCCTAGCCCTGGTGTGCATACCCATTGGAACGCGCTACACCTGACCGTTAATGTGCTTTGGCGGTTATGAATTAAAACATAAAGAATGTACCATTCGTTTAATACAATTCAGTTCATACCATATATTCTACTTTAGAACACCTGACTTCGGCTCCATGAAGCGCACGTAGCGAAGTACATGTATTATCTTAACTGTCATGACAACGTATATTGTAGAGTCATGTGATAATAAAATTTTATTAAATGTGATGGCAACCAATCATATAGACGTAATAATGCACTGCTGTTAATCTCACTGCATTGTGTTAATTGGTGCAGCGCTGCTGTTATCTAATGCACAATTGCTTCAGCAATAATATTGATGCAATCAACCATACTTCATCTAGGCCATCTACATTAACAGTTCTTAGCATGATTATGGCCTGGGATAAAATTTTCAGACAACACGTGGTGATTTTGGGTTTGTCATGTCACAATCTGATTGGGATCCTACTGACCACCTTTGCAGTCCTGAACAACTCTTGGGATTGACGGAAATATTCAGGACATAGTTCTCCTTGAGTCATTGGCCAGTTAATGATCGTTGTCAAGCATCGTACGCTTTGATTGGAGTATCCGCAGCCGTTTGGTGGCGAGCAGGGCATGTCAGCTCTCCGGTTCTTCAGTCAGCAGTGAGCGTTGAAGCAGAGCTGTTGTGTGTGAAGATCAGCCGTAAGCCTTGTGGGAGGCCAGGGCAATGTAGCCTAACCTAGCACATTACACCATTATCCAGCGCCATCGGTACTTCTGATATGATCCGCTTTGGTTTACGGATGTGTACCTGTCTCAGCCATCCGGCTAGACAGTGGTGGGAGTGATATGTCAGGAGCAATCGACCGCTGACCGTTATAAGTTGGAGTTAACAGGAACTTTGTAGAAATGGGCAGCGGGCAGGAATGATGAGCCCCGCTTACCCGGCCAACTCGAGCACGGGAAACTCATGTGTTCTGTTGTCGTGTAGTGGCGAACAGCTGGTTTTCTCAGGCTGTCACGGCTACAAAGCTGACCACGCTCCTTTCTCGCACCCTCATTGGGACCGCTTCCCTCGACTCACCCACACAGTTCATGTCTTATTCGGCGTGTCTGCCTTGTTTTTCGGAATAACAGCAATCTTAGGCAATCTGGCTGTGATATGGACGTTTTGCAGGTAAGTTTTCTCATAAATGTTAAGGAGAACAAATCTAAAACCCGAGAAGGTCGTTTTGGGGATGTTGTAGGGCTGGTGCAGCGAAGGTGCGAAGTAGAAAAGTTGGGAAGTTTTCAATTAGTTACGTAACGAAGTTACAAAGTAGAGAAGCCGCGAAGCCTATTTCCTAGCTATCTCGTTAATTGTCTATGACAGTTCACAACCCATGGTTATAGTCGTTGGGCTCAAACTTGGTACATATAATAGCTGTTACCTGCATATCGAGTTCGTATGTCCAGCCATTACTCTCACTGGGCTAATGCATTTTCGCTGGGTACATCAACGAGATGCCAGAACGGTAAAGCGGCCACTTCGTTAATAGGGTTCAGTCTCCAAACCGTAAAGTCGCTAATCGGAGATTCCGAGTGCGCAGTACACAGAACATGTATATGCACAATAACTAAGCTTTCACATGAAATTTATGACACGTGAGTCGTGAAATTTACCTTGTCCCATGTTTATTCCATATGATACTGTTCCAAAAATATCAATGGGGTAGGTTAATCTGTGATTTACGTGAAAGGAAAACACGGAAAACCATCTAAACATTACTTGTGACATTATGTAAAACCTCTCATTTGTCGAATAAACTTTGGCTCCAAATCCTGATTTATAAATATATATGTATATGACAACTGATACACATGGCAGGAGGGACGGTAATTTCGAAAAGACACTTGGAGAAATCGTCAGAAATAGATTGAACGAGGAATTCACTGGTCTTACCATCTTCACGAGACTCTGAGGATGTTGCAAAACTGTGTCTAGGATGTTTCTCGAGGCTTGGTGGCGGTAATTTTAATGGTAGATATGGATGTTGAATCAATTTCACAATTTACCAGGGTGAAGATGGCAACCAGAGTTCGCTACATTTAACAAAAATGAAAGGCTAGCTTATGTAAGGACCACTGATGTATCATTACACAGGAGATGCCTGCTTGTTAGTCTGTTGGGTGAGGCGAAAGGTTTGTAGATGGCTAATTTCGTGACATCGAAGACATGTAAAAGGGTAATTTCGTGACATGAAAGTCATGCTGTTGTTGGCCAGAGCCTGAACAGTATACATGCGTGTGTGAACCTTGTCTTCATATAGCAAGCGCTTGAATTCCTTGGAACAGCTTTGGCGTCAGTTTCACATGTATATTGACGAGACAAGCCAAACAACTCATGCCTGAGGGTTACAAGGAGCCAGTGCGTCATCCCTATTCTATAGTGTGTAATAGAATTATAACTAAGTTTGTTACCCTTTAAAATAAATGAATACCGTTTTTTAAAGCTGCACTCTGTGTATCAATAAAAATAGCTATACAGTTTCAGTGTCACAGTGACTTTCCATAGATTTCAAAGCAATATAGCTGAAGCCACTATCAATCTTCTAGGTTTTTTTTCTTCCTCTTCCTTCCAGCAGCAGGCTGTCGCTATAAAAAGTAATCTGCCATCTATTTGTAATTTTCAGTAGGCGAGCGTATCAATGGAAATTCTGGTGACCAGTCAGAACTTTTACAGAACGTGAGACATAGCGAAATTTATATAACTTCTGTTATATTGTTGATATGGGTTAATTATGGAATAAATTGGATATGGGTCTAACACACCTCATCACCATGTCAGTAGGCCTAAAGCATGAGTGGCTAGGATCAAAGATGTTGAAAGCGATGCTGAAACCCTTAACAATTAAACAAACTTGCATTATAATCCAGGCTTCTAGCACTCATTAATGACATATGAACCATGTCGGTGCGAAAAGGCCTATGGGAAATATTTTATCTTCAGACTTACAGACGGTTGGATCTCCACACCAGTATAACAGTACACGGCCTCAAATCATAGCCGACCTGTCACCTGTCTTTAAATCACCAATCTTGATATACTGGCTGGGGCATAAGGGTCTAGATGAACAGTAGGACTGTAGAAGGTGGCGAATGCAGGTAAATCTCGCCACCATACTTCGCTGCTTCGCTTCGCCGCCTCGCTACTCGGCTACGGGATTCACCCGGCCTCAATAACAGAGTGCTGATTTGGTTTCTTTGCCTCTTGGAAATCTTAGTATCATAAGATAAGAAGCATTAAAGGAGAACTCCACAAATTTTAGCATTCTGCTTTAGCTTGCCCAAAGATACTACGAAAGTAATTCATTTGAGACCATTTTACTAAATCCCTGTATATCAGATAAAAAAATCTTGAAATCCACTTGGCGAGTTGACTTAATGGAGGTTGTCATTCTGGCCAAATTTATGGCGCTATACCTACACTACATGAATCTTATTACTCATGTCACGCAAATAAATCTATAATCGCGGGATGAAATTTCATTGGATGATAAATCGCTCGTTTAAATGTCTTGTGCAGATAAACCCGTTACCGAAATGTCATGTGCAGATAAATTGCTGGCTGTCAAGTCCTTTGCAGATCAGTCGCGCTCTGAAATGTCGTGTGTAGATAAATCGCAGACAGAAATGTCTTGTGCAGATAAATCGCTCGTTGAAATGCCGTGTACAGATAAATCGTAGGTTAAAATGTCATGTGATGATGCAGCACAGGCTTAAAGGTCTTGTGCAGGTAAATCGCAGGCAGAAAAATCGTGTGTAAATTCCTCGATGAAATGTCAAGTGCAAATCAGTCGTTAGCTGAAATATTATAAACAGATAGGACAATAGCTGAAGAGTTATAGGTAGATAAATTTAACATAGGTTACACCTAACAGCACTATATTAACGCTGTCCACGCCATGACAAGTGAGATATATTTAGACATTTTTTGAAGGAATCTTATTAAGAACTCCCTGCGTTTTTAATCGTCGTTAATTCTTGTATATCGTGGTTTATACAACTACAAGTTATCATGTTAGTAACGTACGCTGAATTGTAAATGGGTTTTACTTTATGCACCTATCCGTGACCTTTGCATAGAATGAATGATGACAGTGTAACACCTATAAGGCGGCGACATGTGTGTAAAGAATAGAAAAACGGACAAACATAATCACGCAGTTCTGCTTTTGTTCCCGCTAATATTCAAGACGATTTATAGGTCTGCCCATGTAAAAAGGTTAGGGGTTTTCTGTGTTTCTGTAGTTGAGATTAGTAGTATTTCAAAAGGATTGCACTTGTCTGCTGTCATGAGATATTTTTTTGGTTTGAGACTGCCTCTGACCCCCCTCCCGATCTCCCTTGGCACAATCCCATCGCCTCCACTCTCCCATCTTCGACGTACTCATATATCTCCCGCCACGTTTATGTGCTGTTTTCTTACAGCTTTGCTTCAGTTTAATCGCATTCGGACACAATGCATCGTGTGACTGTTGTGTAAGCAGGCAACAATTAAAACGGACTGGTGTTGGAGACGAAAGTTGATCATCCCGACTTCCGGCTCACGCGATCTACCCGCTGATATGTAGTGGACAAGTTGATTAAAATAACGTTGTATTACCACATAAGACAATTTTAACCAGTGTGACCTTCATAAACATGATAAAGGTCATCGGCTTCGCCGGCTCGTTCATCTAATGTGTCACTTTCGCTGTAGTAGATGGTTTCGCGAGCAGTTTGGTTTTGTGCGTTCTAACTGCTTCTTGTCAGTTTCCTGCTGACCACGCCCTACACGGCACAGAAATGACGCTGTCCAGCAGATATTCGGCCATTGTCAATAACACAGCTGTAAACTCTACATTACTGAATACACAGTTATTGTCACAGAAACGAAAGAGACACTGTTCGAAAGCGAGTATGATTGTTTAAAATCTTTAACCATTTCAATAAAGCCTGCTGTACCATTGTTAGGAATTCACTATTATTCCAGAGAACCTGGTACGGTAAGGCGGGGAGTCGGCCCCAGCACAAGGAGCTGTGCACCTCAAGAAGCGAAACTGAATATAGCTTTGATTGACATCTGAAGACAACCTCTTAAAGCCGCTTCTATTGTCATTTCTGGTTTACTCCTTCTTGCCTTTTATTCCTTACTGTATTTATTTGATTTGTGTTTCACGCCGTACTCAAGAATATTTCACTTATACGACGGCGGCCAGCATTATGGTGGGAGGAAACCGGGCAGAGCCCGGGGGAAACCCACGACCATCCGCAGGTTGCTGGCAGACCTGCCCACGTACGGCCGGAGAGGAAGCCAGCATGAGCTGGACTTGAACTCACAGCGGCCGCATTGGTGGAAGGCTTCTGGGTTAAAAAGAAAATAAATAAATAGTGACGATCAGTAGACGCTTTATTATTAAGATACATATGCACGTATAGCATTTGTCTTAGCCATGCACAGAATATTCCCGATAACGCAAAAGTCTGAGCGACGTGAGCAAGTAATGGTTCAATCCTATAATTGGAAACTGTAACCTTCACACTCGATACATTAGCAGCAGCATCCTCCCCAAGACGAGATGTTAATCTGTCTTGTATAGGAGTGTACGCACGGTGACGTAAATATAATATAACTACAGTGATGCGTGCACAAAAGTTTATTGTATGCGCTCCAACTTTACGCTCACTACGACGGACATCTGTAGACCGTCGACAGAAATGAGGAATTTAAACCACCCAAAGAGAGACAAAACTTATCACATCATAAAGTTTATGTTTTACATGTGTTAAACGTTAACCAAAAGAATATTTTGACAAAATGCAGAAATACATGCGTGAAACTTTCAGTAAAAATATTTTTTATCATTTTTGATCGCGAGTGCCCTTTAGGCGGGTTGTTACTAAGAAACCATCTTTCATGTGGCCATAAAACTTTTAGACCCCCCGCTACCTAGTTTTGTACATCTGGTTCGGGAATTTACGGAATTGTGCTGGGATTTTGAAATTTGCACTTTCTAATCGTACTTGATGCCAGTGTCGCAAACAGACTGATGTGACATTGTAGTTAGTGTTGATGCCAGTGCGCAAATCTGCCATGTACAGGCCGCTATGACATTGTAGTCATTGTTGATGCCAGTGTGTAAACTTGTCACAAACAGACTGCTGTGACATTGTAGTCATTGTTGATGACTGTGCGCAAATCTGTCATGTACAGACCGCTATGACATTGTGGTCAGCATTGATGACTGTGCGTACATTTGTCACAAACACACTGCTATGACATTGTAGTCAGCGTTGATGCCAGTGTGTAAACTTGTAACAAACAGACTGCTGTGACATTGTAGTCATTGTTGATGACTGTGCGTAAATTTGTCACATACAGAGCGCTGTGACATTGTACATGTAGTCAGTGTTGATGTCTGGTTATAGAATAAAATATACAGATAAATATGGTACGTAGTGCATCGTGTCAAGGCTGAATCTCTAAATCCACTCACCATTCGCCAGTCGTGGAAGCACTTTGATTCCAAACACAATCATAAATATATTTATACGGTATAAATAGCGACGTTTAAATTGATGCTGATAACATATAAAGAGAAAGCAATCATTAGGTAATTGCAGCCGGTAGGATGATGTCGGTAATCTGATCAGCTGGGAAAGTTACCTGAAAATGGTAGTCTGCGTGCATCGGCACTATTTAATTATAGGTCACACATGCGTACCCACTCTAAACCCTTCAACAAAAACAACATTTTGAGTTAATTTGCTGTGATATTCACCTCTGGAGATAGGTTTGCGGGTGTTAATAGAAAGCGAATAACCTAAGGTCTACCGTGACTCACAAAATGTATTTTCCTCAAACCTGAAAGTGGGTTTGGTAGCCCGGAACTAAATCCCGTGTAGGGATTAATCCTATAGGCGGTAAATCAGATCTTCTTTGTACAATAAAGATTAAGTGATACCATTACCAACATTTTTCGTTTCAGTTACAGGAAAAGTTCAACATACTATTCTTAACTCTTTCTTTTGCAGGAAGGGGAAGAGGGCTATAGTATTTGCCTAAATACGTAAGTTTCAGGGTTTGCGAACCACAGTCAATTTCGTATTTCTCTTCAAACACTGGAGCTTACAGACCACAGCCAACATCCTCATCAATAACCTGGTGCTTTTCATCTCTTTCCAGACACCGGAGTTTGGGGACCACAGCCAACATCCTCATCATTAATCCTGTGTTTCTTATCTCTCCCCAGACATCGAAGTTTGCAGATCACAGCCAACATCCTCATCATTAACCTGATCTTTGGTATCACTCATTAGACACCGCAATGTGCGATCCACAGCCAACATCCTCATCATTAACCTGATCTTTGGTATCACTCATTAGACACCGCAATGTGCGATCCACAGCCAACATCCTCATCATTAACTTGGTATTTCTTATCTCTCCCCAGACATCGGAGTATGCGGACCTCAGCCAACATGCTTCTCATTAACCTGGTTTTTTTCTGTCTCTCCCCAGACATCGGAGTTTGCGGACCACAGCCAACATGCTCATCATTAACCTGGCCGTCGGCGACCTGCTGATGTCCATCCTCGTGGTCTTCATGCATTCCAGCTCGGCGCTGACTGGACGCTGGCTTTTCGGGGGAACAGGTGAGTTCACGTTCAGCTAACAAACGGATTCAGTGAGTCAGCTACAGCTGACTGACCGATTGAGGGAGTTCAAATTCAAGTAACTGAATGGACGGATTCAGGGAGTTCAGATTCAACTAACTGACGGATTCAGTGAATTCGGGTTCAACTAACTAACGAATTCAGTGAATTCAACAAAGATGAATTTCAGTGAGTTTAGGTTCAGCTAACTGACGGATTCACTGTGTTTAGGTACTACTAACTGACGGGTTCAGTGAGTTAAGTTCTGCTGACTAACAGGTTCGGTGAATTCAGTTACAGGTAGCCTAACTGACGGATTCAGTGAATTCAGGTTCATCTAACTGGCTGGTTTCAGCTAATTGACGGGCCCATTGAGCTCAGAATCAGCCAACTGACGGATTCTGTGAGTTCAAACTCAGCTAACTGACGAGTTCAGAGAGTTCAGGTTCTGCTGACTTACACATTCAGTGAGTTCAGGTTCAGCTAACTGAGGCATTCAGTGAGTTCAGCCTCAGTTAATTTACGTGTTCAGTGAATTCAGGTTCAGCTGACTGACGGATTCAGTGAGTTCAGAATCAGTTAACTCAAGTTCAGTTTTTTTCAAACTCGGCTAATTGACGGATTCAATTAGTTCAGGTTCAACTAACTGAGGCATTCAGTGAGTTCAGACTCAACTAATTGATGTGTTCAATGGGTTCAGGTTCAGCTGACTGAGGGCTTAGTGAGTTCAGGCTCAGCTAACTGGTTTCAACTAACTGACGCGTCCCGTCAGTTCAGGCTCAGCCAACTGACGGATTCAGTGAGTTCAGGTCCTGTTCTCTAACAGATTCAGTGAATTCAGACTCAGCTAACCTACTTCTTCAATGAGTTCAGGTTCAGCTAACTGAGGCATTCAGTGAGTTCAGACTCAGTTAACTGAAGTGTTCAATGAGTTCAGTTTCAGCTGACTGAGGGGTTTAGAGAGTTCAGGTTCAGCTAACTGGCTGGTTTCAGCTAATTGACGGGTTCCTTTGAGTTCAGAATCATCCATCTGGCGGATTTAGTGAATTTAGGTTCACCTAACTGACTGTTTCATTTAGTCCATGTTCTGCTGACTGACGCATTCAGTGGGTTTAAGTTCAACAAATTGGCGGGTTCATTGAGTTTAGATTTAGCTAACTAGCGGGTATAATGAGATCATATTCCGCTTACTGACAGGCTCAGTGAGTTGAGATTCAACTAACTAACGGGTTCTGTGAGTTCAGCTTCAGGTAACTGACAAATCAAATTCTGCTACCTCATATGCACCTTTCCACATCTGAACTGTGGTCAACATCTGAGCCCTTGTCATTTAGGAAAAGCAGAGATATTAGAGGAAAAACGTCTCTTTACAAAACAAATTTCGACCGTCTATAATATTTATTATTTCATACATGCACATGTCAATACATTTAGGTGTATTAATGAATGATGGCAAGAATAGCACCGTATTGTGTAGAGGGTAGGACGAAATATCTATGTAATATATTGTCTAGCTGTGAGTTCAAGTCCAGCTCATGCCGGCTTCCTCTCCGGCCGTACGTGGGAAGTTCTGACAGCAACCTGCAGATGGTCGTGGGTTTCCGCCGGTCTCTGCCCTGTTTCCTCCCACCATAATGCTGGCCGTCGTCGTATAAGTGAAATATTGTTGAGTACGGCATAAAACACCAATCAAAGGAATAAATAAATATTGCCTAGCCGATGAGAGCTTTATTGAGGTACAAACTTACTTATACAGAAATCTCACAAGAGCCACAGGATAACAGAACCCCCGGTAACAGATTGCGGAAGGGCATGCGGCTTTACTGTGGATTTCTCTAACAAGAACGTGTTCCAGGTTATTGGCTATCACTGGAAGATAAATCTCCCGTCTTCCTGCCGTAAGCACCTACAAAAGTATCTGGCGCATTTTTATGTTGGCGCACACTGGTAGATAAACGGCAAATTAAATAATTACAAAAACGTACAGTTACCGACCATGCAAATCCAATGACAGGCCATCCCCAAAACAATCACCGTTACTCACAAAATCTCTTGAAGTACCCTGGAAATAAATACCGCTTTAATGCCGGAAACTGTGACCAGTTATTCATGTCTGTCAATCACACTTTTCCACACCATACAATACACCATCTCTTTTTCGTATTTTTGCGCATATGATAACATGTTCCCGGAGATTTTAGCACAATGGTTTGGCAAAATGGTAGCCTGTGTCCTGTTGTCTCCTCTTCATATTTTGACAGTATGGCCCGCCTGTGCCCTGCGGTTTCATAGGAGAGTTTCGGCAGTGTGACATTCGACGTTATACAGTCTTTTTATGAATGTTTCGGCAATACGACATTCGGTGTTTTGTCGTCTCCTTATGAGTGTTTCGGCAGTACTGCATTCAGTTTTCTGTCGTCTCCTTATGAGTATGTATGACATTCGGTGTTCTGTGGTCTCTGTATGAGTGTTTTGACGATATGACCCCCGGTGTTCTACGGTCTCCTTATGAGTGTTTTTGGCAGTGTGATGTTTGGTGTTTTTCGACCTCCTATGAGTGTTTTGGCAATATGACACTCGGTGTTTTGCGATATCCTGGAAGTGTTTTGGCAATGTGACATTCGGTGTTCTGTGGTCTGCTATGAGTGTTTTGGCAATGTGACATTCCGCCGTCTCCTGTGAGTCCTTTGGCAGTGCGACATTCGGTGTTGTGTGGTATCCTCTGAGACTTTCGGGAAAGTGACTTTCGATGTTCTACAGTCTCCTATGAATGATCTGACAATGTAACATTCGATGTTCTGCGGTTTCCATATCGGTGTTTTGGCAATATGACACCCGGTGTTCTACGGTCTCCTTATGTGTGTTTCAGAAATAAGACATTCGGTGTTTTGTCGCCTCCTCATGAGTCTTTCGGCAGTGTGACACTCGGTGTTCTGTCGTCTTCTTGTGAGTGTTTTGGCAGTACGACATCCCATATTCTGTCCTCTCCTTATGAGTGTTTCGGCAGAATGAAATTCCGTGTTCTGTCCTTCCTCTAAGAAGAGTTTTGGCCATGTGACGTACGGTGTTTTGCGATCTCTAGGTCTCCTGGCAGTGTTTTGGCAACACGACATTTGGTGTTTTGTCGTCTCCTTATGAGTGTTTCGGCAGTATTATATTGGGTGTTCTATCGTCTTCTTTTGAGTGTGTTGGCAGTATGACATTCGGTGTTCCGCCATCTCCTAAAGTATGTTTTGGCAGCATGGCACCCGGCCTTTTGGCATCAGGGCGGCCTTCGGTGTTTTTTCTAAAAGAGAAGAAAACATAAAATACATACTAGTAAATGTAAATATATGCCATATTTATTTGGAGAAAAGACCACATTCAGTCACAAATTACAGCTGTCATCCAACAATGTTGCGTGGCCCACGTTATAAATTTATAGCCACTTTTAGTAGTCCGATCTTGACTACATGGAAGTAAAAAAGTGATAAGATTGAAAAAGACTGAACAAGAGAGAGAACCTGAGATTGCCAGGTATCATATACATTGTGCCTGTTACCACAAACCAGCATGGCGACAGTGCAGCTTTGATTTTTTGCTTACAGCCGATAACGAAAGATGTAAAGAAACATTTGGTTCAAGGTTGTCATCCTTTCCCAGGGTAAACAGCAGTCATTAGTTTCATGCAGTCTCACACAAATTCCACATGTTAAACATAGGAGAAAATTCTAAACATTTCTGAAAGTGTTTTAGTTATAACCCCAAAAAACACACATCACATAAAAATATCCTTGCAGATTTGTAGGCCAGATGTCAAGCAGAAAATGTGTATCTTTCATCAATGTAAACAGTTTTTCGAGTTGACATATTTTTTTCACTGCATTCCTTGATCTGCCAGAACCTAATATGCATACGAAACTCAAAATAATTTTAAACTGGGAGTAGGCCTTATGTAGTAACAGTATATACAGTTTTAGGAAATCAGTTCGGCGGTTTTGACAAGAAAAGCTATAAAGGTTTTGTTATATGATTTAAAATGGCCTCCAAACCACGTGACAAGTCAGAAAGCCGAAAGTTTGAGAAGTTTTGTAAACATCGCAGTATCTTGACTGGTAAGTTTGGCTACCTTATCTTTGGCAGGCTATGAGTTATTGGAGATACGCAAAGAGATACCTGCCTGGAACCCTAATAATTCTAACAAGTTCAAGAGATGACCCGCCATGAGACATGCATCATATCCTTCTTCAGAACAGTGATTTCAAATACTCACAACACAAAAAAGCATATGTTTATTCGTCATTTTCTCTTTAAAGAATTAAAATAATAATGAAGAAAATCATATATTTACAAGTAGCTTTCACACTATTATATTATATATATTATATATCATAATACATTATTTTTTTGGTTGTTTTCAAGTTTGTAGCATTTTGATCAAATTTTGTGTGTGACTAAGTCCTTTTGAAGCTTTGAATATAGTTTTCAATTAAAGACTCAAGGGAAATATAAAATAAAATAAAAAATCCCAAACTTTGGGCACTCTGAGTTCAAAAGCATTGCTATCGAAAACCTTGAAAATGGATCACATCATTTAGAACTGTAGTAGTTAAAATTTATTTCACAGAAGCTAAAAGTTATTCTTGGCTATTTGTCGATAATCTTCCGGTTTCTCCTTGCAGGTTGTATGGTGTACGCTGCCAGTTGCGCTCTAGCTGCATTTGTGTCCATCTCGTCCATGACTGTAATAGCCTTGGAGCGCCACCTGGTGATCACACAAAAGTACGCTCTCACACGCATTCTCTCTAGGACAAAGGCAATTCGCTGGTGTATCGGAACCTGGTTATACTCTCTCGCCCTCTCCTGCAGCCCGTTTTTCGGCTGGGGTCGATATATTCCAGAAGGAGTGGAGACTTCTTGTACATTTGATTTTTTCTCACGTGACTGGAACAATCTCAGCTTTGTATTGACCATATCCGCGTTAGGATTCGCCATTCCTTTATGTATAATATGTATTTGTTACATGGGTATTTTGATCGCCATTACGAATCATGAATCGGAAATAAGGAAAACCGGCGTGGTTCTCTGTGTAAGAGAAGTGCGGCGAGACTCCCAAAAGAGAAGCACAAAAACAGATGTGCGAACAGCGAAGATTATCTTTTCTACTGTCACTTTGTTCTGTCTTAGCTGGTTGCCTTACAGTGTTATTGCTTTCATCGGTTCGTTCGGTAACGCTTGTTTTGTGTCTCCTCTCGTCTCCGCCATTCCTGGCATGATTGCCAAGGCGGCCACAATGTTGAACCCTCTAGTGTATGCTCTGTGTCACCAGCGTTACAAGAGGAACATGAAACAGATGTTTAGGTGCTTCAGCATACGTTCCTCGGTTAGGAGACAGTCTGTCATAGGTATGGATCAGAGGGGCTCATCCATAAATGCCGGCGAGTCCAAGCACTTGTGTAAACGTATTAAAACCAGATTCTCTTTCCCTTCCTGGGATGGCCGTGGGAACTCTCAAGCTGCCGAGGAGGAAACCCCTACCTTACTCACAAGCCAGCGCTGGATTCGACCTCACAACTTCGCAAATCACGACTGTAAGAGTCTATAGAAAAAAAAAACTGTTCTGCTGGAACAAATTCGAGCATATTGACCATGGTTTTGTGGTGTCTAGATTCATGTGACGCCCACTGTGACGCACATTATGGTGAAACCCACCGTGTATTGTGCTGATGCTCACTGGGCATTGTCTTGACGCCCACCATACATTGTGGTGACGCTCACGGGACAATGTAGCGACGCTCACTGTGCATTATGGTGACGCTCACGGCACATTTTGGTGACGCTCATAGCACATTGTGGTGACGCCTATCTTACATTGTGCAAGGGACTTAGATCGTATAATCTTCGCATGAAAAAGAATGGGAATGACCACTAGTGTGCTGACGAACAGGGAAAACGATAGTTGATTCCAGTTCAAGACTAGAATCTTTATCATCATTGTAAAATGGTATTTGTTTTCTGATCTCTGGATATCTTGGTTTTGATCTCCCACAATCTCATGACTATCGCGAAATGCTGAGCAGGATGAAGAATGCTTCGGAGAGCTTACACTAGCAGACGACAGGCAATTCCTATTCCCCTGTGGCAGCTTGATTTTGTTTCCGCATGAAAGCCTAATATCTTTTGTCTTTGTGCTCAGCGATTAACTTGCAGATTGATTTATCAGATGTTTTGTTATTGAATTTACTTTGAGAACCATTTCAGAAATTGCAAAAAATCCCGGTATTCGAGTTGAGAATTCTGTATTTGCTGGCAGATTATAATGGAAATAGTTCTTCATACGACAAAACTTGAGAACTTGAATATAAACGTAATCATTATTATGTCAGTGCTTCTGCCATGAGACTCACATTCTGAATAGACTCGTTTATTTATTGTTTATTAAATCTGATAACAACAAATCAGCTTAAGTACTTGTATACCAGTGACGCCTGATGAATCCCCATTAACGTCACTCCATATTTTTTTTTTACATAAATCGATTTTGGGAATGGTGTTAAGGTACGGGTAAGTTACAAACTTAGGAAAATTGACACCAGGCTGGATTTCATCCATTGCATGTGACCATTAACCAACTGTCCCACTGGTCTTATTCTCTGTGCTGTAGTCTTTTATATTACATATACCTAGATAAGCTGCGTGTGGAGAAAACCAAACTGAAGATTTTCATTTCTTTCAGATGCCTGAATCTGCATCCTAGTCCAAAATCTGATGGTTTCCTTTTGTTCGAGATATTTATTCCCAGCTTTCATGGAAGCTGTACGTGGCTAGTCATGATCTTGTTACAGCGTGATACCAGTTTTTAACTGCTCCTCATGAAGCGACTTAATTAATCGTGTTGCGTTGTACTTACTGAGTGACGGGTTTTGACAGGAGTGCGACTCGAAAACTCGAGAACGGAAATGGGGCTATTGTCAGTCAGGTTTACTCTTTGAAGTCGTGTACCAACGGCACAGTCTTGAGAAAAGGCACATTCTGGAGACAGGTGACATTGGGGAAACATATACCACATTATGGAAACATGGTTCATTGTGGAGACAAACCACTTTATAGAGGTACGAGACAACGACACAAAAGTGGTTACAGCTAGTCTTTTCTTAAAATTGTCGCAGTTGTGGTGATACAGACGTGTTGCTGTCATTCTGCACGTGTGGTACATCGAGTTTAACAATTACGTAGTATTAGCTCGTTTATGTTGAGATGTTAAGTTTCTGTTTTGATAGCAGATATATATCGTTTGAATGAAGCGAGGAAGTGTGAATCCACACACCAGTTAGCAGTCTGTCACAGCATCTGTCATGTCATAAAAAGGGGCTTCTTTCAGCTAGAGAGTGATGTCAAAACAGTTGCCCAACCCTTCTATGTACACAGTTGTAGGCTATATATACAGGAATAATCAGCGTGGTGTAAAATATCATCAGTGTGTACAAAGCAATTCAATGATCCTTTCTCGCATGTCTGGACTCGACCAAAGAAGACATTTGGCTGTGTTTCAAGCTTGGGAATGTTCATCTGTCTCAGTGGTAAACAAAGCATTTAGAATTTCAGTTAGCATATTTATTGTCCCCATTTATCTAAGAACCTGCATGACACACATTGCTATCCGTTACGTCGAAATCTGCTTTGGTCGTCAGATAATTGAACGTGCAGTAGACATAAAAGTCGCAGACATCATGAGCAAATTACTGACGAACTCAGCCCGGTATCCACATCAGACGTCTGCTTAAAACAAGAGCAAATGCGTCTTCAAAAGGGGTAAGATTTATAACAGAATAAGAAAAGATTGTTATATTTTCCAAAATTCTGAGTATGGTATCTGTAAGCTAAATGACTAACATAGAATGTGGCCGGACAATAATATAGTGTTATTTATCATTGATTCTCGTATTGGCTCAAGCACAGGTAGGCTACAAGGTTCGCCAAATTGGCCAAATGGCCGCATGCCGATTGAAAACATTTTCATTAATTAACCATCCATGATCTGTGAATAAAAAGTATTTATTTGGTTTATCGGCTTGGTGTTTTACGCCGTACTCACATTTACGACGGCCACCCGGGAGAAGTCCACAATCATCCGCAGGTTGCTGGCAGACCTTCCTACGGACGCCAGGAGAGCAAGCGAGCATGAGCTGAACTTGAACTCACAGCGATAGAATTGGTTATAGACTCCCTGGTAATTGCGCTGCACTATACCAAGCTAACCACCTAGACCCCGAATAAATGGTAGACCGTCATAAATTTTTCACCCATCGCGATATTCACTTTCCCAGAAATGGGACACTGCATGCGACAGTATTTCTGAATGGATAAAGTAACAGAAAAAAAACCATAAAAAATTGTGTAACATCTAACCCCGTAACCGGGTAAATTACGGGGTTAGTTGCTATTATGTATTGTGTTTATACTGAATGTATGAGCATAATACATAATAATGTATGTGTATTATATGTGTATTATGTGTTATGTTTATATGTATACTGAGTGATGGAAGTTAGTAATTGTTCGAAATATCAAGCTATGTATCAGTGATCTTTCCTAAAGTGGGGTCAGAGTAGACAAATGCAACGACCATACGTCCTCTAACATCAGATTTATAAAGAAAACACCCTCAGACATATATAGATCATTTATTTTTATTCATTTATTTTTTTATTCATGTAAACATCACAGAGACTCAATTACAGGCCCTCAGTTGTCGTATTTGCCATCGGCATGCGGCCTTGGGCCAATTCGGCGACCCCGAGCCATTATGAATATTACTGATTGGCAAAATTATAAGAATAGGTGTATGAATAGTATTTTGAATGGAAAGAATGTTGCCATAATATTGTCAGTAAGCTGGAAAGAGGCTGCATTTCAATCCGCCATTCAGAAAACAAGATGAGACGGTATGTACATAACATTCAGTGATTTGCTGTTGTTGTTCATCTCGTGCAACCGCAGTCCTCGTATGCTACAGGTATCATAAAACTGTTACTATATGGGCCATTCAACTGATACAGCATACGGTGACAGGCGTGACACAGACACCGTTGTTATGTGACAACCCCAGGCGTAATACAAGCAGGCGTGATACAAGCAGACACCGTCGTGAATTGACAGCTGACAGATGTGATACAAGTAGACACCATCGTAATGTGACAACTGCCAGGGGTCATACAAGCAGACACCGTCGTGAATTGACAGCTGACAGGTGTGACACAAGTAGAGGCCGTCGTAGTGTGACAGCTGATATGGGTGACACAAGTAGACACCCTCGTTATGCTACAGTGAACAAGCGTGATACAAGTAGACGCGGTCGTAAATTGACAGCTGACAGGCGTAAATACAGTCAGACACCGTCGTAGTTTGACAGCTGTCAGGCGCGATGCAAGCAGACACCGTCGTGATGTAATAGCAGACAGGCCTGGTACTAGCAGACACTGGGGTCAGGTGACAGCAAGGAGGTCCCGTACAAGCAGACACAATCATTTTGAGACAGCAGGCAGGTCACTTACAAGTAGAAACGATCGTTATGAGACAGCAGACAGCAAACTTTCAGCGCACAAAGTAAACAAACAAACAAAAAATGTCCAGCCAGTTAAACAAAAGGTAATAGAAAACAAAAACAAAGAGGACCCTCGAAAATACTGCAATCTTTCAAAATGAGCGAAAAGTGAAATAAATCTGTGCCTCAGCGGTATTATTGATAGGTAAAGCAATCCGTTAGGTCTTAACATGTTACCTGGAGTCTTCTTTAACAAACACCCCGTTAGTATGGTTGAATGACTAAATGTGTTCCATGGCAGCGTTTGATATCTGCCTCTCACACGTCAAGCGATGAACACGAACTGAGGGAGGTTAACGCCCTTCAAGGTTTTGATTACTACACTTACCATATAACACACCAGATTGTTAATTACTCATTGTTAATGACCAAATTAAGCAAGGTGGTGACTGGTACGTAACCCGATACGTTTGGAGCAGTATAATTGATTTCGTTATACCTGTGCCAAATACGGGTTACAGCTTACACCGGAGAATCGAGCGATAACTAAAGTGTGCATTGCTATCTATGAACAGATTTATGTCACAGAATATTCTGAAATTGTTGTATTTTTATTTGTAATATATTATGTACTAAATTTTGTTTTGTGGAAATGCCATGGAACAATGTGGTATAAGATGCTCCATTGTTTGCTATATGAATCCAAAAGGACACGGACGTTGGCAGTTGACAGGATGTGATGGTGATGACTGTAAATGACTGTTCAGAAATCTCCACAAGAACATTGTTTAAAAGCCCGGAGATTATTTTTGTGGATATAGGTGTTGTGATTCCATGGACGAAGGTGTGATATGTTATGTAATAAAAACAGATTCGCGACTGTATTACACACCTGCTGTTTTTAATTTAGCCAGTCACATGACAGGTGTGTTTTCATTGCAATTTGGCAAGAGTTGGCACTCTGATTCAATTACACGAAGAGTAATCTGCGCTTAATTAAAAGTGCTGCTTTATCAGGTGTGACGGTGCCAAGATTAACGGTACCAGGTCTGCCAGGCAATCAGCGAAGCGGAAGGGAGAGGTGGAGATTTTTACTTAATAGTGCACACATCATGTTTATACAAACATGTCTGCTATCCCGAGGCTATTTCCCAGCTTAAAATGTCTCATCGCCACCAAACCCTCATACCATGCCGAGCCAGGGGTGGCGACCACAGGAAGTTAACCATTTGAGCATGTTGTATGTGCTAAGCAAATCGATGAAGGTGCTAAAGGGATCGCCTGTAACTAAAGGATAATTAATAACACGTCTGAGATTTTTATCACGTGCTTATGTAATGTTAGTGCAGCGATTGAGTCTTACGATTTCGTCAGACAGACACCTTTACAGTCATTCTTAAAGAGAGGTAAATCCTACCTTTCTTAGGCCTACGAAGAGATGTCTTAGCCTCGGCTGTATATGTTCTCGCGACAATACGATTGTTTTACAGTGAGACTAAGTCCTGCATTTGGCACCGTCACAATGCCAGCCCTTTTTTATTTCTCGCTTCCTCTATGGCCGAACGTGGGTAGGTCTGCTAACACACAGCGGATGGTCGTGGGTTTCCCCCGGCCTGGTTTGTCCTCCACCATAAGATTGGCCACTGTCGTATAAGTGAAATATTCTTGAGTAAAACACCAATCAATTTATTTCTATTCGCTACAGGTGATCCCTGGACTGACCCCAATACTTCAACCGCACCCAGATACATGTTGATCTTAACTGGGTTATCCAGAGAAATCAGTTTTCAAATCGGTGTTGCGTGATAATGCAATCTCAAATCTATTTTCATCACTTAAGACGACGCCTCTGAATGATCAGACAATTTCCTCACTCCATCACTTTATTCGTCGCAACCCCCTCCATGCAGTTCATCTGAATTCCCTGTAATCACCAAGAAGCTCCTCAGTTCTGAAGGCACGGCCTGTTAGTATAGCGAGAATAACAGCCATGGCGTAGATGTCGCATACATTTCGATCCTGCATCTAGGTATTTGCCTTCAAGATTATAGCTTGTTCTAGAGTGTATGTACCGAATAGACTTCCTAACCATGTGTTTTGTGCGCTTTTAAATAAAGTAAAACAGTGCGAGTGTTAGGCAAAGAAAGCTCCGTACTAGCAAAATACACTGGCAAACGAGTACAAAATGTTCGTTGGTCGCAGTGGATATCTGTCTGTTAATATATGTAGGCCTGTAACTTGCACAGAGAAAGGTGATAATTACCGAGTCAAGCGAAATAAAAACATACTGATCAGTAATGTCTGGCATCACCGATTGCCCATCAATGAAGCAATATATAGTTTCTAAATTTAAATTCCAATCTCCATCGACGAATTTGCTAAAATGTGGCCCTTATTCACCTTCCTGTTTCGTTCATGTATAGTTGCGGCCATCCAGTTCTGTCTCAGTAACTGTACAACATGTTACAGCTTGCGACGGTAGGCTACAGTCGTTCCCATTGGCCATTCTGGACCATATTAAGTTTAATCATCAGTGAGTTACTGTATCAGATTTGTAAGCGCTTTCAGCATGCGGAGAGTACTCGATCCCCAGCCATTAGACAGGTAAAGCAATTCTTTAACGACCTACGAGAAAGGAGTAACACCATCGTTACCATCGTCTGCTGGCTTTAATTTTTACGGTATTTTATGATCGGTTTTTTGTCGTTATGCATTTCCAAGTCAATGTTTGGAAACTATCTCTTTAAATGTGTTCTATCGTAAGTTCCGATGTTTGCAAAAAATTGGAAAATTAAGCCAAGAAAATGTCATTTATCAGCAGCATGTATTTTATGACCACGGTTACCGGTACAGCCAGTCTGTAACTTTACTTCCGTACTGTAAACATGCAAACAGCGTTTTGATATGCGTATTTGATGCGCATATGTATATCACCGGTGACTTCAAGAAAATATAAAATTTGTTTTATTTACTTGATGGGCCCTTCTCGTGTGTTTCGAGCAGCTTAACAGTTTTCCGTCGTATGGAGTTACCCTGCCTCGATCACACGGGTCTTATACTCGTAGTTCTTTAACAGGTTGCTTATTGGTAACTTATCTAATTAATCACCTATCAGCCGTCAGCTGAGCCATGACAACATGCACATACACGCACTTTATCCCCAAAACAAATTTCTTTCTAGCATAAAGTCCTTCCTCTGATGATTTCCTATTAATTTCAAGATGAATTCTAACTATACGAACAACAATATAAAGGTCAATTCAAATCGGCTATGGGCTCGTTGAATCATGAAATAACGCCCCTCAGAGCTCTGGACAGAATTTACATTCTGAGTTATCCGATAATGACCACGATGCAGTTCCTAGTTTAAAATGCCCTATTGGAAATGCGGACTGATAAGTCTATTAATATCATACGTTTTGAAAGCATTGTTAATTTCATGATCAAATCAATAGCAAAGACAACAAAAAATATATCCAAAGTTATCTCAGACGAGGGATCAAGACAGACCTAAACGGGCATAGGCATTTTTTATGGTGTGCTTGGTAACTCTATAAATCACCATCTTATCAGGAATTCCCACAAAGCCATGCGATACGCTATTTTAGAGAAATGTCGCGTCATGCGTATCCTAAGCTCTTCACTAGGGGCCCATTAAAGGCGAGACACTCCTTTGCCACGAGAAGCACAGCCAAATACTACGCATGGTGGCCTCCTGGTTGAGACCTTGGGAATAACCCCAGACGTATTCCACTGCCATTTTCTCGTTGAAAATGGCTTTGAAATATATCAGAATTGTCTCGTAATCAGTAGGAAAACAATTGATTTAACATGGCAAAATAACGAACTGCGAACGGATTACGTGTCAGCTGAAACAGATTTCCTCTTCGGTGGAAGACAGGCCTATATCTCGTTAAAATTGGTTAATTGGTTAAAGCTGACAGCGTTCGATTTCTCCTATGTGGTCGTTTTTGCTTACTATGAACTGCAATATCTCGGTTATCCTGCGTCACAAAAAATGACGTTTTCTTTATCGATACATATATACATTTGGTCTAGTGTTGTCTTCTTTTAACCAAAGCTTTGTAACTATACTGACACAATCGTCATAGTGTTTCCTTTTTCTGCCTTACTCAAACCTTGCCGAAGACACCACACACGAAACCCCACCTAGTCATTTTATACCGACACCGGGACGACCAATACATGACCTATATACTCACAATGTGAGTTGATTTCCCTGATCTTGGCTTCTCGCCAGATTAGCTCCACACCTTGGTCCAGGACCCACGGTGCTGTTATCATGCCGATAGCCCACCTAACCGCGCACTCACCGTTTCGGGGGTACTTCTGCAAGGGTGTTATTTCCTTTATCAGGACTAATGCTGATCTCCTCCAAAACTAGGCTATATCGCGTCATAACCGGCCATGCTGCTAATCTGTGCTCTCGATGGCCATTTGGCTCCCGGACACGGCCGTAATCCCTGGGGAGCTCTATATATCTCTGGTCTGTGTTGAGAATTATAGACTGCCCGAACACGCAGGCAAGGTGTCAGGTATAGATGAACCTGAAACATTCCAACCTGAGGAGGTAAGAAACCTAACATAGCACTCAAGATCTCCGCCGATGGAACGGGAAGCGGCGGGTAATCTAATGCGTACACACAAATAAACATCTGGAATGAACACTTATGTTTATAGCTGTATGATTTTTATTTTATTATTTATTTATTTTTATTTATTTATTTAAAGCTGTATTCAAGAATGTTTCACCTATACAATGGCGGTCAGTTTTATGGATGGAGCCAACCAGATTGCTCGGCATAAGCTGCCCACATTTGGCACAAGTTACTGACTAACTTTCCCACATGTGATGCACAGTATGTACCCCATATTGATGAAAGACAAGTGATCTTCGACGGACATAAATATGTGAAATCGGCCACATGATAGAAATTTATTCTGCATGAGTCTTTGACATGTGGGAACAGCCAGTTGTTTTCAATGAAAGGGGAAGGTGGGTGGGGGGGGGGGAGGGGCTTTAGAAACCGGTGGTACCGGCATGTCCGTACCAGAAACCTAACCTGGAATCCACTGAGTCTTGCAGAATAACTAGACATGTGTAGATCTATTTAAAGAGATCTGCAAGTGAACAGTTACCTAGTGAACAATCAGTTTCCACTGATCTGTATATCAACAAAATCGAATTATTGGTATAATTAATTATGACTCCGGACTCATTTTCCTATACTAATCTTGAATGGACTGGGTGTTCAAACAGGCCATTAGGCGGCTCTGCTGGCAAATGAGCTAATCAGGGGTGGAAGGTATACACTATGTATGCCGGCTTAGATGAGACAAACAGTTCTTGCTTGGAAATCCACAGAGATCGTACAAACATATTGTTGACAACACTGGCATATCCAGGGGTGTAAATGGGAAATGATGGTAGACGGAGTGTAGAGCATTGCTCAGCCGAGCACGTGTTCATTGGCTTAGAAGACAGCATAAAAGACTTTTAGCGACTGATATCTGTCTCTTCATTACCACCTAAATTGTAAGCAGTGTCCAAACCTGTTGGTACTTAAGCTCATAATGCACCAGATTCCCAGATGAACCGTTGTGTAAGGAGACACTGTTCTGCTGCTAGCTGTTTAGTGAGGTTACTGGATGGTCTCTCTCATTATGACTTCGAATTTCTGCTACTTCAAAACCACGATATGGGCCAAAATGCCGGTGTGATATCTCGCATTATGTCTGCATCAGCATTCATTTTTATTCAAGAGGCTATATCTCTGTGTGTATGTGCGAACTTTAGCTAAGATAGGCCCACATACCCCAAACTGGTAGTTCTTCTCAACATAAACCAGTGTGGTGATTCTCCGCATGCCGCATATTACCGAACCTCTCCAGGAGGAATGTTACTGGCAGATCGTTTGTGAGGTGCTAAAGTGAATTTGTTGAAGAGAAGACCTCGGTATAATTCGTATATTAGCAAAAGGTAGAGACATACATGCGCATTGAAAGGTAAAAATATCAAACGTTCTGTTATAAGACAAGGTTTACCACACGTGAGAAGTAGCTAAGATACAACAAGTCGGGCCATCGATTTATCTTGCGGGGTTTCCCTTTGTATTGTGAGCAGTTCAAAGCTATCTCCGTTGAAGTTTGAAGTCAAATTCCCCCCATGTTCACGGGATGCCGGAACTTCTGACCCCGGAGCAACTGGTATAGCATTAGTGTCGATAGTGGGGAAAGATTTAGAGCAGCTTGGAAAAGACTATTTCATAATCCACTTCAAAGAGCGGGGATGGGGGTCAATGGGAGTGAAGTTCAAATATGACTATATGAGGAGCATTAGTGCTGGTGGTCTTTGGATAGTTCATCCTCCAATAGTGAGAAAAGCGACGGCTCTTTTGATGTGGGAACGTGGAGAGCTGGAGGGGATCGATATGTTTGGGCGCGGTGTATATTTTATAATCAGACTTGGTGCAGGCTAATAAGTCTTTTCTGAAAAGCAGAAACATGACTCCAAAAGAAAACAAGGTAAAAATGCGAACGGCTTTTCACTGCATCTATGAACTTGTTTTACTTTTTAAAAATCAGTATTAGTCTTGCGCCGTAAGCGATTTTTTTGAACCCCGAACGAAGACCCGACTTCTCAGAGCCTTACACCTGAAACTGAAATTTCAAATCCTTCAATTCTTGGCCAAATCTTCGTTCATTCGCACTCAAGTTAAACATCTCTCAAAAGAGAACATTAATTATTGACTTAATCTTGTCCGAAGGTGTCCGTGTCCTGATCTTGCCAATGGGTCCTTTGAAATAAGTAACCTGAACACTAACATGGAGATCAGATAGTTAGTTCATTAAGGTTGTAATCTGATTAAAGATGAATTAAAACTTGTCTTTAGAGAATTCATAGTTGTGACGAGTACCGAGTTTTAATGCATCACAGCGACTTGCTTAGCGAAAATGGACTTCAAAGCCTGATTACTCCGCAAACGAACCTAATTATACCAGATTAAAACAAAATAACGTGGAATTAATATTCAGAGATGTGCCAGTGGATATAGGTGTAAGATTCAGTCAACTTAGTCTATGTTAATGCAACCGGAAACAAGGCAAGGCCGCAGGGTTCTGTTAGACGCCTTAGATCGGAACACCGGGTGACTTTCAGCCGCTTGTACATATTTCATATCAATCAGTTATTTGTTGCTGAGGCTGACTGTAAGGTGTGAACAACCATCAGGTGGGTATAGCAAAGGTCGACTGTGTGACACCCATGTACTGAATAGACGGGTGTGTGGATTAGTTAGTAATTGACTTCCCGCACTCCCTTTATGACACTCGGTTACCAAGAACGGTTCACTGGGAGCTCTAACCTTAATGACATTTCAAACACATGATAAACAAATACTCTAAGGCCTATTTGTGTCAGTATGTTTGGTGTTCGAATGATTACACCATGATGTGTTTTCATGGTTTACACATTGGGGCTGCATCCACTGACATGCCGTTACGATTATACTCCGTTATCGGGGATTTCCGCAGAACACATCCTGGAAAGACAAGAATGGTATAGTGCAGTGCCCCATTTGACTTTGAGATATCCAAGGCAATTAACCAACTAGATAAACAAGCACAACTCCTCTCCTCCTGTGGGCTAGCCGAAGCCATGAAGTGCCGCCTTCTATAAACACTTCCTTTCATAGAAATTGACATTTATCGCCACTTCATACGTATAGGCCGATTTTGTAGGTTAACCAGCCAGAGCATGTCAAACGACATGAGCTATATACAAGAGGCGAAGCTTGTAACGCATTGAGAAGATATAAATAGGCCCTCGAGAACCTATCGAAACCTAGGGTATACAACACGACTCAATAGAGCTGGCTCTCACTGATTTATTACTCTTTCTCGACCCTCTTGCTTAAACAGAAACGAATCAATGGGGCTCTGTTCCCATGATTACCATGATTATCAGTGTGAAGCTCAGTAATAAAACACGATTCCAGTTTAGAAGCCAGCAATTGTTAAATCACGAATCTCGGTGGACGTGGCCGTCCGTATATGTTGGCCACATTGGCTTGGTGGGCTGGTCTAGAGTTGGCATCCTGGATGTTATAGGCTAGTTTACCTCCCAGCCCACATGTTCACGTGTGGCTATGATTTATTTCTTCGGACACGGGGACGAACTACAGACTCGTCACGTGGCCGATCGGGTTAATAAATATGAGCAATAAATGCGTCTTGTCCAAGCCATCTTCAAAACAACAGTCGCGACCATAGAGAACTCATCTAGTTAGGAATCGATCCGTACTCGTATGTCTTTCTTACGAAAGAGGTCTCCTCTCCAGAACCGAATGCCATAGCTTTTGTTTTCGTCCGGCGTGGAATACATCCAAAGTCTGCTGACTGTAGAGATTTGCATCTACAGGGGACTGTTATATGGTAAAATCAGGGACCAGGAATCTCTCAAGGACAAACAGCCTATTAACATCGTAGAGACAAATTATTGTTTTCCCGAGAACTTGCCTTTTCTTTTATGCCATCATTGCTGTATTTGAATAATTTTAATATTGTCAGAACATTTACTTACCTTTCATAATGCGTCTTATACCCAGACCTTTAATTGCTTTAAGTCTATCCAAATCAAGATCAGGAGGCTGTTTAGAGGAATTATGAAAATAGCACTGGCACAAACCCAGCATACCGTGTCATCAGTCCGGCCTACTGTGTGAACAGTTGACCGAAAGCCGCACCTTCCGTGTCATCAGTGACCCAAATGTCCGGTCTGCAGTGCCAGCAGTGGACCAAAGTCCGGCCCACACTGTCAGCTGTGGACCAAAATTCCGGCCTACCGTGTGAACGGTTGACCGAAAGCCTTCCGTGTCAGGAGTGGACCAAAATTCGGGCCTACTTTGTGTCAACAGTGGATCAAAAGCCGGTCTGCAGTTTAGACAATGAGGCAAAAACCCAGACTCTCGTACCTTAAATGCCTTGAATACGGAGGAGTTTGCGTTTAATGCCTTTTTTTTTGTTTTTTGTAGCATTTTAAAGATTACTTTGCCACAGTAATTCGCCTGCTGTTGTTTAGCTAGGTGTTCACATTTCTTATCATGTCCGATCATAACTAGCATATCACATATCTGTCCGTGTAAGCTGATCAATTCCGAGATTTTCCCAGTCAATCGCCTTTCCCTGAGCATGTTAGATTTTATGCATGCTTTATTTCTCTGTTCTCTGGCTTGATTGAACAAAATGTTATGTAACGTTCAATATGTTGATACAAGGTCTTCGCGAGTAGTCTTCTCCAGTTTAATGACACTGGTCATGCGCCGGTGTCTGTGGATACTGTGTACCTCTACTGGCTGCTCTAATGTACTGTTGGTCACGTTCCTCAGGGCATGGGACTTATTAACAAGCTGTGTGTTCATCATTACACACTAGGGTTCTTTGAGTTATTATGATAGTTCAATAAGCTAAGTCCACTAGCCTAATGTATTGATTAAAGGGGTGAAAACATAACAAAAAAAGAAGTGGTTAGATGAAGATTCCTTTGGTGTTTACGCCGGATAGCATGCACTCCTTAAAACTGTCTGATGTCCAAATCACATTGTCGTCGGCTAAAAATAGGCCCGACTGGTTGGTGTCAGAGAGAGAGAAGATGGAAAGCAGGATTAACACCGAGGTGGGTAATGTGACAGGGTTGATTCTTGTATCAGAGCAACGAGTTTGTTCGTGCGAAGAGTTTAGCCAGAACTGGTCAAGCAGACCCCGTGAGGTGGCCGTTGATTGGTAGGTTGTGACTGTGGTCGGTCCGCTCGGGGATTGCACATTTCAATACATTTCCTGAAATGTATTCAAGACAATAACAATAGAAGATATTAAATTCTGCAAATTAGATAAACATACGCAATCGATTGTTTGACGGTATTTATCTTCATTCTGTGAAGAAAGATATCATCTTGACGGTATTTATCTTCATTCTGAGAAGAAAGATCTCACCTTGATTCAAATTGTCAGTCACGTTATATGTATTCTCAGGGGCGTCAATTTAAACCAGCCTCTGTTGTTTATCAAAGCGAGGGTGTACAAAGTTTTCGGTGGTAGTTATTCAATAATTTCGGGAAATGGCGAGCTACTTTGCTTTTGACTGCCAACGTGGATGTTCTCTCTTGGATAATATGTGTACGCTGAGGATAATAAGTGTGAACCTAAAATAATTTTTGTGGACTGCAAATAATTTATGTGGACTCGGGGCAATAGATTTGGGTAAGAAATAATTTGTGTGAACCGGGGACAATAAATATGGGCCGAAAATAATTTGTTTGGACCTTGAATATTATGTGTAGTCCATGAATTAACTGATAACATATCTTGTGGAAAGTGATCTGGTACTTGAGGAGGTGTTGGCCATGACTGCGAGTAGTAAACCAGATACGAATCATGATTAACGGGCAGTAATATCGCGGCATACATCAATGCTTCAGTGTTTTATATCGGCCGAGCCAATGAATTACGGAAGTACCATCGATATGATTCCACCATGCGACGTAAACCCCTCTGGATTTTCGGGTTATTTATTTATTTACTTGATTGGTGTTTTGCACCGTATTGAAGAATATTTCACTTATACGACGGCGGCCAGCATTATGGTAGGAGGTAATCGGGCGGTGCTCGGGAGAAACTCACGACCACCCGCTGGCGGAGGAAGCCAGCGTGAGCTGGGCTTGACCTCAGTAATCGCGTTGCTGAGAGGCACCTTGCCGCTGGTAGGATGCAAAAGTAGTATAAATTTACCCGCATGGAAAGTTCTAATGAATATGACTCTTATGCGGCGGCCATTTCATGGGCTGACTCCCTAGGCTAGCATGATCATAGCGTCAGAATCTAAATGATTGATTATCAGTGTATTGTTGGACAGAGTACTGAGAACATGACTGATTTGCACACGATTCACAGACACATGTGGGGTAGCACGGAAATCATGATGAACACGCGACGCCATATCGTTGTTGAGTCAGATTGTCAGATGAGTTAACCCAACTGTTAGTCGTTGAATATATCATGAGGTCTCCAATGGTCAAGGAATGCAGATGACCGGAAAAATTCAACAGCCCACGGCTATGACGGTTCCGTCTTGTAAACTATGTGATTGTGGTCATATGAATTATAGCACCTCTGGCTTTGGAGATCCGAAAATGACAACTCGAAATCGTTGGCAGTAATGGATGCTCTAACTGCGAGATGCAAACCAGCTAGCGTTTTCAATAACGCGCGAGATACCTTGGGTTCTTTGCGATGACAACAATCGCATTCCAAGTTTGCTATCACAAGCAGTAGGGATCCTATCTTCATAACCAGAATACATTAGTACAACTGATATGGTACACACTTATGGCGCCAATTATCAAGAGCATGTAAAACATCATACTGATTCGTACTCTTCCAAATGGAATCTAGAACGAATGAAAACGAAGAGAATGTAACTTTCTTCTCTTACTTCATGAGCAGTCTCGTAGAGCAATTGGCGGCCTCAGGATTACGCTTCGGCAAACAGCATGCAAAATGAGAAGTTTTCTCATCAACTAACACACTTGTAGTCCACACAATGTCACTGTTTGTTGTGACGGATTGTCTCGGGGATAACTTGGTCCATGCTTATACCATCTGTCAGCGACTATCTGCATGGTAAGGAACAGCCAGTTCGGACAAGTTGTCCTAAACTAAATCAGACGCTAAGCCATTATGACTATAAGTTGCTGTTAACCTGTGTTAGGGGATATACTGGGTCAGACCGTCCCATCTGCTTGAGGAAGTGCTCAGTACCTTTGGCTGGGTTACAAACGGTACGGAAGTTAATGGTATCCCAATTATCAAATGAAGCTGTGCACCCACTATTTAGGACTGATTTATACTAATCACCTTCTCGACTTTCTAGAACGCAAATACTAGAGTGGTAGGCTGGACGATTATTGATTAATTATTTCCATCTGACGGTTTCCAGTTGATAGCGCCATTCGTTCCGAAGCCTTTACAACAACCGATTCAAACTAATCCGAACTTACCAACACTGACGTTAAACCAGCTTATGCCTATGATAACTGCGAGGTGAATCTATTTTCTCTCTTGGCAGTTAAATAATCTTGGGTAGCATCAGAAGAAATCTAAACGAGGAGACGCACCTCATGACCATTTCGCACATCATACCTTCCGGTATATATCTCATCATATACTTTGCTCAGTTATACTTGCTGATAAATATAACCGCATTCTCCACATAGGCGGCCGAGGTATGTGTTCACCAATACAGTTTTCCAAAGTCTTCTTGACGTCCCTGTCTGTATTTCCCACCACACCTTATGGAGTGGCGTGTAATATATTTTAAGATTACACACTCGCATGTTGATAAAGTGTATACTATATTATCAGCTGCCCTCGGACATCTCGGATTAACTGGTTATTCGCCTGCACTTGTCGTGATTTGACATTCAGTATAAACAGCGTTTCCATGTACCGACTATTGATATGAGGTTATTAAAGAGCAATCTTCATCAGGTTTGATCTTTCTCATGAACCAAGCGGTGTATTGATGATTTGCTGGCTGTAAACAGCCAGTAAATAATAAAAGCAATGAAAGATATATATACACCTTTGTTGGATTGAGAGGAAACTGCAGATTCTCCAGATGGTAATTTGTACCTGAACAGACAGCAATGATTTCCTGTCACGCCGACTTTACGACAAGAGCGATAGTTTCGATTTTCAAATTGTGAATTATCCCTACATGGATACTGCAATATACCGAATGGTCCTGCATATGGCGTATACATATCTCGTCTTGTAGCAGTTTGTTAGATTCTGTGTGCTTTGTGATGATTTCAATCAACGCCACAAGTTATAACTGCAAAAACTCTAAGTTTCTTAAATTTCACGAGGAATACGCCTCTCTTGTTAGTAAATACGGACGGAGTGCTCAGAATCTCTGGAACTGCTTTATAATTGTGTCTCATTCCACTTAACAGGGGATAGGCACCGTATGTCCGTCTTGTTCAGTGTGATCGCCACCTTGGATATATGAGCAGTTGCAATCAAAATCGCAGCTGAGATACATGTTTGATTATCGACACCATATATACTAAAATGGTACACGATTTGGAAACTGATTTTATTCATCCGCCTAGAATATTCATATTGTGTCTTTTCATCATCAGCGAAAACTGATGATTGCTTCTCTTTGCATGAATCCGTCTTAATTTTCATATTTTGTAGGATTTCTCAGGTCTTTGGTGGTTATTTCGGTGGTTATATTTGGAAACAGGTGATTATTGACCCGGAATGCCCATTATGGTGGACATCTGGTATACGAATACCAGTTTCGACGCCTAGGTTCCACTGCTAGGAGGCACACTCATCAATCTATCTTTTCCAATGCCACCAATGTTTTTACAGAAGAGCTTTCTGAAAACCCTGTAAACCTTGAAAGTTTCTTTAATCTCGTACACAATACTGTTGTCCAGTTGACATGCGGAATCAGTCTGAGTCATCTGAGTAACATAACTTAACCTTCCAATAATATTTTATATAAGGATTTTCCTTGCCCAATAGGCATTTTGGCCATTTGATTGGCTCTGTGATAACTGGGTCTCCATGCAGGCTGTAATGACGAAGAATGCCGCTGTATTTATCAGCGGAAACGATGGCGACAAGTATGTAGACATATATAAATCAGCTGACTTGATGAGCGGATGCGGTAATGCATGGGTTAAATAAAATTGCGTGTATTCCCAGTTAAGGTTTGAACCGTGTAACGATAAGCCGTCAGATTTACCAGTGGTTTTACTTCCCATCTACCATAACGATTGTTAAACAGCTACAAAAGCGCAGACGTGTGACAGTGCTCACATTGGTCCACCGCACGTTCACACCAATTACAGGGCGTTTATACGAGAGACAGCTCCAAACATAATATTTAATAGTAATTCACCACATAACCCTTGTCCTACAAAAAGAAACAAGGCTGCTTTAATTTGACCACGACTTTACCTGACAGGGCGACAAATACTTGTATGTGAATACTTGTAAGTGGGATAGTAATGCGCAAGAAATTCAGGAATTCAGGAAATTCGCGCTGACTATATAGATCTTGGCGTCCAATCATCTTGGCCGACGACCGATGTAACTAGTCAACCTGACTTGAAATGAAACTTCGGCATGAATATCGATCTCATCTGAGCTTATATACCATGGACTAATTAAGGGTCATTTTCCTATCAACAATATATATATATATAATTATGGAAAAATTTCTAACTGCTCATTAATTAATGGCAAGGAAGACCCCCTGCTAGCGTCCAGTGACTATCCCTGAAGACATCTCCATTTGAGAGGCATTTTCCCCTACCCTCACAGCTTGTATGCTCACTACTTCTTGGAGAGCCCACGTGATGGCGTGAAAACGACATTATTGAAGTCAGAAGAAGCCATAAATAGGTCTTACCAACATTCCACTCTTTAGACTACGGAGCCGACGTAGTGACATGTTGCAAAACAAAAATATTGGTAATGAAAAAAAAACAAAAAAAACAAAACAAAACACACACACACACACACACACACACACACACACACACGCAGTATTTAAATTTTCCTGTGTTCCTGTGTTTTTTTTAATAAGTGGTGCGCACGATGTCTTCACTAGTCTAAGTCGTGTTCTCGAGATAATTGACCTACGTTAAGTCGTGCGTGCGACATCTTTGCTAAGGCTTTCACACAACATAACACTTATCTCGTGTTCTAGACATCTTTATTATGTCTTGCTCGCGAGATAATTATGCGTTTCTATTGGTCAGTTATCTCGAGAGTGAAGATGTGGCGCACACGACTTAATAAAAAACACACACAGAGGAAAATTTAAATACTATGTATGTGTGTTTTTTTACCAATGTTTTTCTTTTTCAGCATGTCACTTTTACCGCTCCGTATTAGACCGACAAAAGAGTCCACGAGAATATTCTTTTCTTTCTGTGCCGCATGCCAAGGCCTCCTGTGTCACAGTTGTAGTGAAAAGTCGTTGGCACGTGTGTAGCTTGCTTAGCCCCTTATACATAATACGCCAAAACACATTTCTGTCAAAAAATCAACAGGAGCCAGATTGACTTACACCGCAGAGCTGTGGTTAAGGGGCCATAACTCTTGTTATGGTCTCTACCTTAACGCGTGTGAAGCACATTCTTAATTGAACTCATACTCAACTTTTATCAGAGAGAATTTTTTGTCTTGGTCGAGGGAGTTATTGACTAAGCATAAAAAAATTGTTATTCTTCATTAAATATTAACAGAACACTTTGAGTAATTCTAGAACGATGACGTCTAATTAATTACCTTTAACTGTATCACTATATATTTTTTACCGTATGCTGCTCTGAGCCATGTGAAGTGCTATTTTTACGCAGTTATACGAACACTTAGAAAAATACCCTTCCTTGAATTGACAAGAGGCTGAATTTCACCTGTGGCTACTTACCAACCACAGCGCAGTCGTCACTGCTCTAGTTTTACTCTCCATGGTGCTGACACATGTAGTGGTTGTAACTGTATTTGGCTTCTTTGATGTACACATATATACATGTATTTGGCGATTACTTTTCATTTTCTAAAAATATTACCTCTTAAACCCTATAGTTACGCATCCTCATAATATGATTATTTGGCTGTATATGTTTATATACCCGACATATTTCGACAAATGCTAGAAGATAAGTTTTTCAAGACGAATAATATGCAATTATTCACAAGGTTTCACAAGGTATGCATTTGTATATTAATGTCGCTCTGATTCTTAAATTTACCGAAATCGATGTTGTTAGGTCAATTCACCATATGCAGCATTTATTCACGGAAGGTGAGAGAGTCAATACAAAGCTTCTATCATTCCCGGTAATATGACACCAGGAACAGCTGATATCAATTCCATGCTGTTTCATATTGGCAAGTCTAATGGTGAGTAGATTTTAATGCCGAAAAAAAAATTGCTTGCCCTCTGATATCCATACAGACAAAAGAAAATAATGCGGTTGTAATATTCAATAAAAGTCGGGTTGACACTAACCATGGCATGACCACACTGGAACGCTCGCTTCCGAAACTCAGAAAAAAACTGTTGATTATGAGATGTAGAAGTGTAACTTTTCTTTGAGTAGGCAGATCTGGTGAAGGACAACAGTATAAATTCTGTGTGTGTGGTAGAACGAAAGATATATATATATACCCGGACAGATTCCCTGCGGTGATAACAGAATTAACTCAAGGCACGTCGTCCGATTGTTTCAAGTGAGACTTGAAAATCTTTCAGTACATTGCACCATAGTAGTGATAATGTTCTTGATAATCAAGGGAATTAAGTAGAACCCATTGAGTCAACGGCTTCCTCAATCTGCTGTGGCTAGAAATCTCTACTATACTCGTCAACATGACATTTTCAAACCTTTTAGGCATCACACGGAGCTGTGTAGGAAATTTGTTTTTATTGGCCACCAATGGTGCAATTGGACCGCGTCATATACAGGCTTATTGGAAATTGCAACATCTGAGCCATCTCGGACTGACCGCCAGGTTTGACTTTCTTATTTAAATATCAGTCGTGTTTTGCGAGATTGGTAGTAACTCAGGTGGACAGGGAAAGCTAAGCCCCAGACAGGCAGCACTGTACCATTGTCGGTCGAGGGGGACAATGGCATTACGTTACGTCATCGTGTAAAGCTTGTTATCAAGTCTGCCATTCTAACAACAGCGCCTGTTTCTCAAACACCCAATTCCATGTGGTAATCGCCAATCCTGTGGACATGTGATTTTGCATAAACGACGCCCATTGGTCGATTCATACCTAGGGTGAATGCATTTCATGAGAATTATATACTAGATTAACATTTTTTTCGCTCTTCTTTTCAAATGCGATTTTTGGGGGTAATTGTTTGCGATCCTTTACCAGTATCGTCTCGATCATGCATGTGCTCGTGATAGCACAAGTTGCACACCTTACCCACTTCTGCCCCTTGCTTATCAATTCCGTCACTCAGAAAGTAGCCTTTACGTTGGTTTTTCGCTGTGCATTCCAGCGAGTGAGCTGGTAGGTAAGTCAACTCAGGTAAAGCCTTCTCAGAGACACTCTAACAAGGACCCGAGAGACCCGCGTTCCGTTTGTCATCAACAAGGATTGGTTTGGTCAACGGAAAGCTCTCAACTCTTATAGAACAAAGAAGAAATACTTGCCCAGCCCCGCAACCTGCACACACCTTGTAAATGTGCCTCCGATAAAACTGGTAAACAATGGAAAACTTGGATTTTTATCAAAAGCTTTCAGCTGCAAGGTTTCAGGTGTGTTCAAGTACATCGGCGATCCTGTCTTTCGTAACTGTTTACATTAACTGTCGAATACATGCAACTCTTGTAGTGTTTCACCACAGTTCCCGTGGGAAATGGCATTCCGCGTTCACAATGAGTTGTGACGTCAGTCCCTCACAGTACCTTATTCCATTCTCTTTGTGACCCCTTCGTGGCCAACAATGGTCAGTGAACAGTGGAACTCCTAACTTGCTGGTGCCTGAATACCGTCATCATGCCCTCAACGCCCTGGGTATCTCCCATTCCTGGTTACGCCAAGGGGACTTCCATTTCCACACCTAACGTCACTGACGTCCTCATCATCCTGAGCGCCAGTGACGTTTTGCCTGAGGACTTCACCTCCACCGTAAAGGTGCTGTTCATCGTGCTGTATGTAGTGATCATCGTCTTGGCGCTGTTTGGAAACACCGCTCTTGTCCTTGTCGTCCTCACCAACCCGGCCATGAGGAATGTCACTCACACCTTCCTCGTGTCCCTGGCCGCCAGCGACATCCTCATAGCCGCCTGGAATATGCCCTTCCAGCTCTCGTTTTACATCCACAACGAGTGGCTCCTGGGGGAGTTCATGTGTAAATTCACCAGTTACCTGCAAGGGGTCAACGTCGTGTCGAGCACCTTCGCCCTCACTGGAATCGCCTTTGAGAGGTTCGTAATTGTGGTCATTTCCAACATAACCAACAATGAAACTGAATAAACCATATTTTCATTTTGTCTCTCTCACTCTCTTTTGAACCAGATGTTAATAGTGTCTGTCATGAATAGACATGTCCTTGCATTAACCAACATTGTCTGTTGTGAATGGATGGTTTGTGTAAATCTGCTGTCAATAGCATATCTTGTGAATGGACACGTACTTGTTTGAACCAGGTATAGGTGCTGCTTTTCATGCATAGGTATGTCCTTGCTTAAACCAGCTGTTAATACTGTCTGTCCTGAATTGGTTACCGGGCATATTTCATGTCATGAAAAATGGTATGAAGTTATTTTTCATGAAAATTTATGTTTTTATTTTTATTGTGGCTTTACGATGCACTGAAGAATATTTCAATTTCACGATGGTGGGAAGAAACCGGACGTAGCCCAGGGGAAAGTCACGACGATTCGAGGTTGCGAGTAGACCGACCTACTTACGACCGGAGACGAAGCCAACTTGACATGGGCTTGAACCAGAGACACGAGGACGGCGCCATTCGCGTGCGATTTGCACCATCCTCGCCGCGCGACGAGGGGAAGAGGACGGTACAATTCGCCAGCGGATGGTGATCGTCCTTGACCGTGACCGTCGATTTCAAGAAAATGTCGGGGCTCGGTTGTGATCTTTTTATAAATGGCAGGCGTTCGTAGACTCACCCGAAGAATTCATTTTCGATAAGCTATGTGTCATAGGTGGACGCTGACTTATTCTATTGAGAACATAACATAATCTTTCAACGAATCAAAGCACTCCAATTAATTCTCTGTGTTAATGGCTTAAAATTTGGGGAATATTGGCTTCGTGTCCTCGTCCCGTGCGCAGCGAGGATGGTACCGCCCGCGCTCGAACGGTGACGGTCCTTTTCCATTCGTTCCGCGCCCCGCGTGTCGAGACCCGAGGCTCGCGAATGGCGCAGTCATCGTGTCGCGGGTTTCGATACGCGAGGCGCGGAACGAGATGTCCTCATCCGGCTTCCATAGAAACAAACTTCAGACGTGCACTTAAATGAAATACTCGCCATTGTGTGGCGAAACATTCGTGCGTATGGCGTTAAGTAACAATGAAATAAATAAATAACTTAATTAGATAAACTGTTCATGGAAGCAAATTTTCTTTTCGGTAGGTACTACGCGATTTGTCACCCCATCAAAGCCCGCTACCTGCGCACCATGAGGAGGACTGTGAGTCTGGTGCTGGTGCTCTGGGTTCTCAGCTTCTCCCTCCTTATTCCTCAAATTTTCCTCCAGAAAACTCAGCCCAAGGTCAAGGTTGACCAGTCCAGCTACCCGCCCTTCAGCATCGCCTTCGTGTGTGTCGAAGTGTTCGAGGAGAAGACAGCAATGATGGCTTACACGTTTTTCTTCTATCTGGTCCTGTACCTCCTGCCAATGGCCGTCATGTTCGGCGCTTACGGGAAGATCGCTCACCGGCTCTGGGTCCGGCAACCAATCGGTGACGCGCTGTCCAATCCTCAAAACCACATTCGCCAAACGAGACAAAAGAAGAAAATCATAAAGACACTGATTACGGTAGTGGCGCTCTTCGCCATTTGCTGGTTTCCGTTCTTCACCATGCAGATATTTCCTCTGTTCCGTGAGGTGACGTATGGATTCCGCGTAGCCAGCGCCGTGTTTCAACTGGTTGGCTACATGAACTCTTGTCTCAACCCGCTGCTGTACGCCTTCATGAACGACGCCTTCCGTCGCTACCTGTGTCTGTCCGTTTTCCATAGATGTAGACGAAAGAAAAGAGACCAGGGTAATGTCAGCGTCACCATTGAGACCGGGGTGTGATAAGTGCCTGAGACAGCGGCATGTGGCCGAACTGGACCACGGTAGACAAAAGGAAAAACAGGAAAGTCCTGTAAATGTACATTGTAGATATCTCTGTCATGGGTTCGATCCCCGCAATGGGTCATGGAAATTTTATCGATAAACATGTGAGTCATTGGCTTGGGAATGTGCGTATGCGGTGCGTTCAGCATCATAAACCGATGTTTGTCACTTCTGGAAGGTACTATGTTATTGATACAGTACTGTACCAATATGTTATAGACTGAGATTCGCTATGACTGTTCTGCGACGCAGTACGCTATAATCCCTATAATTCCAAACGTACAGATTGCAAGGGCCTCAAATGTTGCCCAAATCCAAGCGACAGATATCATCATTTGGCAAGTCTGACAGTTCATACCAGATAAGCAGTATCGTGCTTTCAACTACATGTCTTGTTAATCACTTCCATTTCAAGTTCACCAGAGTACAGTCCTAAGATGGGTTTTCAAATACACCACAGTAAAGCGCCTTGCACTGAATTCCAGGACTGAGAGCCGAAATTCTGCTGAATTTATAGCTCATGGGTCAACCGATTTACCGCAAAGATTTAAAAGATGCCTATAGAATGCGATAACGTTCGTAATCGGATCACAATAACCAGCCGATCACTGATTTCCGGGTCATTCAGTACGATCGTTTGAACACGGACCTCCATTTCAGCGATAAACAGAGAAGAGTGTCAATCGTATGTGGATTCTTAAGAACTCAAAACGTCTCACTCAAGGACTAGACGCTCATACACACATTTAAGGACATTTCTACTTGAGGTTTCTCTACTTTCTATACTACTACACACATATTCAATTGATAGAATTTTGTCATTAATTGTTTGGGTGTTTAATAAAACCTGTGACTGCTACGTGAAAGTAAAAGACCACTCAAAACTGAAGCTGTAGTGTGTGAAAAGAGCATAAAAATTGTATGTGGAAATATCTTCACTGATTGTTTTAGACTTTCCCCCCCGAATTAAACGCATTGAAATGTTTGACTGTAGTGGACTTGGTATGGACCAAACTGAACAGACAGAAGCACAGTGCCATCACACATTCCTTTCAGCATCTAAACAGTCTCTAGTTGTTTTACATTTCCAAAATAAATACAGATACAGGTATATTCATGTAGAACTTTAACATATAACAATCACATCATTTTAGTGGTCACTTTGGTGGCAACAAAGCCTTCTGTTCCACTACATACAAAGGTTACCATTCATGGGGTGTTTCGTTGTTTATTGAGCTACTTCAGTTTGGCATTAATAATATCTATGTGAAATTTGGGGAAGCCATTTATCAACAGTGTATGGGTATTCCAAGGGGTTCAAGTTCTGCCCAACTTTTTGCGGACCTATACCTGTTCTCGTATGAATACGCTTATACGCAGAAGTTATTGAAGAGTGATCTTCATTACGCTCGATCTTTTTCATTCACCAAAAGGTATATTGATGATGTGCTAGGTGTAAAGAACTCGTATATAACACAGGCGGTGAAGTATATGTATCCACTTGGCTGGATTAAAAGAAAACTACAAATTCTCCAGATGGTACATCTTGTTTGGACTTGTAACTGTACAAAGACCACAATGGCTTCCTGTCACGCCGACGAGGACAAGGTGGATACTTTCGATTTTGATATATATACTTGAGTTACCTCTGATTGGAGAGCAATATACCGAGTGGTTCTGCATACGGCGTATACATATCTCGCCTTATAGCATTTGTTAGATCGTGAGATGCTGTGTGATGATTTCAATCAACGTAACAAGTTATTACAGCAAAAAGTAGTGTATCAAAGATATTTCATCGAATGCCTTCACTTCAAGTTTCTTACATTTTACAATGAGTACACCTATCTTATTAGTAAATACGGACGGAGTATTCCGAATCTCTGGTATTCTAAATAATTGTGTCTAATTCCGCTTTACCTGGGACTGAGGAGGGTGGAGGGGGGGGGGCGTATGTTCATCGTGTTGAGTATGATCGCCACCTTGGATACATGATGCAAATTGCAGTCAAAGCCCAACTGAGATACATATTTGGTTAACGGGGCCATATATACTAAATTGGTACATGGTTTGGACTTCACTCATCTGCCTAGAACATTCACTGCGTCTTTTCGTCATCATTGAAATTTGTTGACTTCTTACCTTTACATAAATTCGTCCTAATTTTTTATATCCTTTCTTAGTTCTTTGGTGGTATGTGTTATTTGTCGTTTTTGGACACGGTGCTTTTGATTATTGATCCGGAACGCCCATTTCGGTCGACGGCGGGTATACGAATGTCAGTTTCGACGGGTAGTTTCTAAACAATATGGAGTTAATCACATCCTGCCCTGTGCTTGGATTTCCCCTACATGCGGGGCTAGCTGTGTTTCTGGATCAACAAATCTGAACGGCGTCGGATTTCACACAGATTTTCTTGTTTATATTGCTTGCTTTTGCTTGAACATTTGTTTCCATCCTCTATATTTCAGTATCAGTTTTTTTATTGTGCCACCGTACAGCAGAAAGATCGCTTGCCCGCACATCGGCTTACCAGACGACGGTACCTGTATTAAGTATCGTAGATCCGAAGTTTACCTTGAACGGATGTGAGATGTTTTAATATTGTTCGTTTGCAATGAATAAAATCCAATCACTTTTTGTTGTACTTTTGTGCCCTCATGCTTGTGTGGAAAACAAAAACACTTGCGTCACTTGTGGCCAGAGTATGGCTCCCAATGTATGGCAGGGAATCCAGTGTGTAATAAAGCTCGCAATGCGTCAAGGACTCGTAACTACCACAAAGCAACCAGTGCTTTTAAAGACATTACATGCTCACGGTTGCAACGAGCAGAGGTTGTCATGTGGAGCAGGGCCGACAACTCCTACAAGTCAAAAAATGTGAACAATAGGAATAACAAATATTGTCACCCGCATCTTAAACAGAAGGTAGAACCACAGTCGCGAAAGGTGTCTTAACATTATCAAGCTGAACAGATCCCATCTTTTGCGGATTTCCCCTACATGTACCTGTATTTCTCTATCAACAAATCTGAACGCCGCTTTGCTCTGTATATGCTTTGCTTCGCTTTAAATTGTTTCCAACATACACACACTGGGTGTTCGTCCACAAATGAATATATTTATAATGGTACCTCAGAAGAACACCGAGCACCAGGCTTGAACCCTGTCACAGTATGCTGACACTCGGCCGTTTAGATCCTTTGTGAACGCCAAACCGCGCAACCATACAAACTAGGGTAATACCAAAGACTTGAACATGGAGACTTTAGTTGTCTGTGTAGATCAAAGCTAAGAGATGCTAGTTCGGGAGTCGTTGTAGTGTGATTCGACCGAAGAAGCACTGTGAGGATGAGGGCAGCTGAACCAGTCTGTTACAGGGTTATGATATTCTGATATATGTGGGACAATTCTGAACGTTAGCATCCGAACAAATGAACCAGAAAACTTAACTTTTAACGCGATTTCAGTTGTAAATGTTATGTTCTAAAGAGAAAATCCACGGTATTACATTTTCAGCTTTTTGGACAAATTCATAATTTGCTTAAGGTTAAATACTCTTCATCGACTATATACAAGGCACTGTAGTACATATGATACCATACTGCGTCAAAACAATTCATGAGCGCTAGTTCTGAACTCGAATAATGGTAGCTTTCATATTATGTACATTCCTCTCCAAGGAACAGGGTTTCTTTAAAAATTCAGATATATTGGTTGGAGCTGAATTGTTCACGGGATGTGGTTTGTCTCTTCAGCAAACAAAACCCTACGCCATACATGGGGCGCTTGGGAATGTTTGCGTGTAGTCATTGTCTTTGATATGTACACTGTAACATTTTCCTGTGTTTTGTGCGAACATGTGGTCGAATATGAATAAATCATCCTGTATTGATTTGACAGCAGAGAATAAAAGCATTCAAACACTGGAGAACGAAGCATTTAAGACTGATGTCTTCTTATTAATGTTCATGTGTGACACATCGATCCGTTGTTGTCCATGGGCAGGGCAGCTTGCTAAGTGGACATTTAATAATTATTCAACCCACAATCCCACTGTTACAGGCCTATAGAGAGCACAGCCTCTATATCGATTACTATTCCGAGTCCTATCCCAAGTCGTTGAGCCTTGACAGTTCTGACACCAAGGTCTTGGGTCTTGTATTCAGATGGTTAGAAACTGATATACATCTGGCGTGGGAATCAGCCAAATGACAGCCGTATGGTTTGAATTTTAAAAGTCTCATGACTTTTTTGGAGGTTGGGGGGGGGGGCGATTACAGATCAGATACCAATGGCTAAAAAGAAACATTGTGACATTACTCTCTTTTGTACTTGTCTTACATTCATATACCACTCTTATAGACATGTGACTTCGCCACATGTCTATAACAAGTCTGCAGGTGGCTTATATTCCATACCCATCCATATACTACTCTGCGTGTGGCTTCTATGTCAATAACAATCTGCACGTGACCTCTAGTCTATATCTTAGACTGAACTTGGCACCTATCCCATATCTCAGCCTGAGCCTGGCTTTATGCTCCACATATTAGTGAAGTATGCATTTGGCTTTTGTTCCGTGCTTTAGTGTTAACCTGTATTCTATTCCATATGGTCTTCTGTACTTGGCTTCTGTTCCAAAGGTTCTTTTGCGCGTGACTTCTATCCGCTATCTTAGTCTGCACGTGGCGTTTTGGTTCCATGTTTTGGTGTTTTCATGCATTCTATCTCATCTCTCAGTCTACACGTGGCTTTATATTTCATATATTAGTGAATGCTGCATATGGTTTCTGTTCCATGTTTCAGCGGTTACGTGTATTGTATTCCATATGGAATTCTGAGCGTGAATTTTATTCCCTAACTTAAATAAGTTGTTTCAAATCAGTTTGGTAAAAAAAAGCCAATGGCTTCAGTCTTCACTAGATAGCAACATGTATAATTAAAAAACTTTGCTGGAAATGGAGCAGTTTTACGTAAAATGGCTTTTTAGAAAAAAAAACTTAAAAACACAGTCTAGGTTTTACTAGTAACTCAATAAGTAGTGTTCACTGTTATGTCGACCCTGTTAGTGGCTTATACTGGACAGCAGTGACAATGTGGCACAGGGATGATGAGCTTACCTGGTGGCATTAATCAGGTACAATTGTCACTGCACTAGGGTGTATAGGCCTACCCCCTCAGAAAGACTGCCAGTTGCTCACCCAGGCTGTTGTTATGTCGGCCAAAATAACCACCCCAGATTCGCATACTGATCATACCACTCAAATTTCTCGTACTTCTAATTAAATCTGAGTGCTAGCAATCTCGAAAGAGAAGCGTTGAAGAAAATGACATCGCCTACTTGGTGAAGAATAGAACGTCTTCTGGTAATGCCTATGGCAGAGTGGCCATCACAATATTTGTCGTCACAATATTTGGTCATCACCATACTGTGTTTGGTTATCACCATGTTTGATCATCAAGACGGAGAGTTTCAATTCTGACATGGAGAATTACCCTTACTTAGATGTCAATATAACGAAGGGTCATGCATACAACAAGGTCATTCAATAACACATGTGTGTGTGCGTGTGTGTGCGTGTGTATGTGTATACACGTGTACACGTGACCTTGTTGTATTTGTTAGATCCTGTGTGTCATGTGACGATTTCATCCCACATCAAGTTATTAATACAAAAGCTAGTGTATTAAGTATATTTCATCGAACGCCTCTACGCTAAATTTCTTACACTTCTCTTGTAGGTATATAGAGGCGGTGGGTCCAGAGTGGCTGGGACTTTGCTTCATAACTCCGCCTAGCTCTGGGCTGGCGGACGTATAATCATCGTGTTGAATATGATCACCACTTTGGAAATATTCTTGTGAACAGCTGCGTTCAAACATTTTGAATAGCAACATCTTATAAAGTAGCATGCTATGCTATTTGGATACTGATATAATTTATCCGGCTATTACTGTTTTGCTGCTACTGTCCTCAGTGAAAACTACTGACCTCTCTACACATGTTTATCCTTCACTGTGTCTGGCCATTGCCAGTTTGGACATCACCATGTTTGGTCATCACCTTGTTTCAGTTTGTTTCAATACATATTTATTCCACCTTGTATATGTATGTATGTATTTGTTCGGCCATCACCATGTTTAGGCACCATGCTCTATCATCACCTTGTATGGTCATCGCCGTGTTTGGCCATCACCCAGTTCGCCCATCGCCATGGTTGGTCATCACTTTGTTTGATCAACACCAAGTTTGGCCATACCATGGTTGGTCATAACCGTGTATGGCCATCGCCTTCTTTCGTCATCGGCATGTTTTTTCATCACCTTGATTTGTCATCAATTCCTTTAATCAACATTTTCTTGCGTCATAACCATGTTCGCCACCACCTTGTTTCGTCATCGATAGTGGCCAATACAGGTGTGTGTAATCTCAGGAAGAATGCTTTTCGTTATCTAAATCACCATGGCCTGATTTGTCTCAGTGATCAGACAATAAATATCAAGTCGTGGGGAACATGGTTCAGTGAAGAAGATGAGGGTTCTGTGTAACCACGAGACACCCGGTCTCATTATTCGTAACGCATTCGTGACAATAACTGGTCGACAGCTTCCTGGGGCCGTTTGCACAGTTATACCTTCGTTTACTTACCTTGCCTCCCACCACTGAGACGTGCAAGACTGTATGTCACACGTGGACAAGTTCGTCAGTAACTGGAAACAGGTGAGGTGTTTTTACACAGGGTACTCCTGTGCAAAATTCTGGAGAATGGCCTTCCACAACACTCATTCAAATAATCAAATCAATAAGTAAATCCGTGAATTGAGTTGATGAAGGCGATAAAACAATCTTGCGAAATACAAATTTATTCCATTTTTTGTTTTCAAGGGTTACTCTCTCACAAAAATGCGCAACAATGTTAATGACATTGGAGGAAATTCATTCAGAATGCAATACTCAAACATCACAATGTGAAATGTTAGCCATCTCTCAGTAAAGCTGACGTCGTGTAGGGTTAATTTTGTCTCAGTGTTCTATACTACACTCCATATATACTACACCTTAACAGACTTTTATATGTGTCTCCAAGCTATTCGGTTTAGAAACAAATGGAATTCACACATGCGTATTAAGAGACGTGCAAAAACTTTTGACGCGGCTCTGTTCAGCAAACACATCTTATAAGAGTATGCGCGTACTCTGGACTATGATCAAGGCGGTTTACGATCAAAAGCCGTTTTCTTTATTGAAAATGGCCGCAGATGTTCGCATCACAGACTTGGCTATATTACTGTCCACATGTGGTGCGTTTGGCGATCGTGATACAACGTATTATTTTGAGTCGTGATTCATCAGTGAGCAAGTTTTCTCAAATGTTGGTGTTTGTCGAAAGTTCTATCACGTGCTATATAATAAGCGAGCCAGTAAGCATTCCCGCTTGGTTCATTGTGGACTGTCATGACGTCTTTAGCTGGGGCCGTCAGTGTGAAACAGGCACAGCCTCCCTACAGATGTTGGCGCCCTGCTTTGCGCCTACCGACACGGACGACCACAGTCCTGCCCGGAAAACCACCACTAGCTTCACCACGAGAAACGTTCTCTCTTTGACGTTCTCTCCGAGAGGGGGCGTTGTTATTTCTGGCCGGAGCCCAGTTGCTTTTTGGGAAGTCCGTAACAAGACCGTAACATCAGATCAAAGTAGCTGTCATCCTCTACTGTGGCGCTGACCCCTGCATAGAAGTCAAGGAACTCCTGACGAGTGACCCTGCCGTCAGGGCAGCCCGGGGTGTCCAGCGCATCCAGAAAGTTCTGAAGTGTCTGCTCTAGTGTCCACTCACCGCTCCGGTACTTCGGATGAGCCTTGGCATTTTCAGCGTATATAACTGCAAATATACAAACACACCAGAGATACGGTTGAAAAAATACCATTCACTGCCATAGCACTGTCAGATAACACGGACTTTACTATACTGATCCAGTGAGCAGAGCAATAGCTAGGTCGACAGAATGATAGAACTTTGGCCTGAAGAACTCTTTGTTTACAAGCTACCACTGCAAACATTGATGAAACTGTAACAATGTTTAACCACAGAGCTCGCAAATGTAGTTGAACAAAACCTCAAGGCAAAAGTACATAGGCAAAGTTTGCTTTATTGACTTGAACTACCTGTCTCCTGCAAGGTCAAGGGGCAGGGTTATTTGTTGTTACATGAAGTGCCAAAAATGATCACATTGCATTGCTATTTACTAGTCACGAGAACAAGTGTGCATTTCATGATTCGGTATGCAACAGGAAAAGTTTGACATCTGGACCTCTGAGCAATGATCGAGTGGGTAAATCAACAACACAAAATGTAGCATCTATGAGTTCCTGCAACAGCCAGTGACATTCTGTATTCCTGCATGATGGGATGTCGACTGGCCAGACATGAGCAGTTTCATAATGGAATGTCGACCAGCGGTGATATTGGATTGTTAAGTACTTTGGGTTGGACATCATAACCTTTATGACTGAATATCCGCCAATAACAAAATATAGCTGTTAAAAATACCCACTAGATGCGATATTCAGGTTTACGTAGGTAATATCCACTAGATGTGATACTGAGCTTTTACATAGGTTGAGTTGGTCATGACAAATTTCCTGATGGAATGTTCACTTGACGTGATATTGGACGGATGAGTATATTGAATTTCTGATGTCTAGATCCACGGTGAAACGTCCACCAGATAATAAGTACAGTGAGACAATCATACTCAGCCTCATGATGAAATGTCACCAGTTTTGATTTTACGTTGTTGTAAACAATGAAATTGCCATGAAGGGGTTCATGACAGGGTGTCCATTAGTTGTCATATTTGACTGTTAAGTACACTGTTATAAAATTGTCACAAAATTACGCTTAAAAGGCCTGACAAAAAGATGCCAGGTGTTTTCACTGTAAGAAAAGATCATAATGGCTTAAAACCTTTGCCGTGGCCATATAAGCTACCCTTATGGGCCTATAGCGCTTATCACTGCAGGGATAGATGACAGTGACCGGTCAAATATCGTGATACCAAGGAGAAAACAAATTTAGAAAACAACCAGTTCGCCACCAATCTACATGGAAGTGCCATGATCAAGTTAAACAGTCGTCATTCTGTACAAAATTTATACTTCAAGAACGTTATGCTGCACAGAGACGCCTGGACGCCAAATCACACTGCACAGCCAAAACCATTTGTGTGCTATAATGGCCTCGAGGGGAGCAGAGCCACACGGATGTAAATTGGACGCTATCATGACCAATTAACTGGCGGAGAGTATTGAACGACGCTTAACAGCCCTGTTGTGTTCGAGTTATTACTGTCATTAATAGCCTCGCCTATATGCAGCTGTCCCATGCCAAGGAAAAGGAACTGTATCGAATGCTGCATGTCAATCAGCTAATCTTTATGGCCTAGTCAGTGGTCGAAAAAGCAGTGCACGGTATCGGTTTAGCCGGGAAGCAAGGCCCTTACTCCGCTCAGCGTCGGATCGTTGTGAATAATTCTGTATTGTGGGTAATAGCGATTCTCAGATCATACGCGGAATACGTCAGTCTGAAGCCTGAGCTTTTGTGTCTGGAGACATTAATGGTAGAGGATAGTTAATTGGTGCTATCAGACCATTGGCGTTGAATGTAATATGCCGAGTGTGGAGAAACACAAGAGACAGTCATATCATTATCAATGAGTAAATATCTGCATACTTCAGGACAATATGCTCAATATGCGCAATGAATAGCTTAAAAGATGAGATCTGATTAGCTTACACAATAGGTTAGGTGGAGTTAGCGTCCCGTCTAGCTTCATATTCACGCTCACGGCGTTTGGTTATAAGTGACCTGTTTATCAAGGTGACCTCAAAGATGAGACGATTCGGGGACGATGAGCATCTCAGTTTGATAACACATGCATAATATACGTTCATTATGAGTCATTTTCATTAACCGCAGATAATCATCTCATCAAAAGCTCCTTTCGTTGGGACATTTATAATTCTGCCATGAAAACGGGTTCATCTCGTTATGCCTCGGCAAGTTATCACCTCAAAAAAGTCTGCTGAGTGCAGGTGGAATGATTGTATTGGGAGCTATTTGTGGCACTTAGCCAGAACCATGTAAATCCCACCATTTTGTCAGTACTTGTGCCCTCTCGTCTCACCGCTACCCTATGTCAGGATCTTCCTCAGTTTGCAGACGAGTTTCCTGGGGTTCATCATTCCCCCATGCCATCACCCCCACCCCAAAGCCATGCTCATCTTCTCATCACGAGTTTAGCACAAACATCTGAAGATACAGGTCACAGAGACGCCAATGCATGTACACCACGATAGCCTATAACTGTTAAATGAGTTGCACATTTTTAAATTGGATAAACGCCATGACAGGAGATCTAGTTAACTCATGATAGACCGTGTCAGTCAGTATAGGTGTTAGGTCAGTGTAGGTAAGATAGAGGAACTGAGCTGAACAACGGAAAATAAAAAGTACAGAATTGACGAATACAGCACGAAACTTAATTACATGCTAAGAAAAATAGATATGTAAATGAATAATAGATACATGTGTAGGCACTTGTACAATCCACCAAGTATAAAAGTGCAAATCAAACCCACAAAAAAAAAAAAAAATAAAAAAATAAAAAAAATAAAAAAAAAAATGCGGGTGATAGTCCGGGCAAAGTTAGACAGACAAAGTTGTTATCCTAGACTATATATGCGACCTGCCAACTAGTGCCTGGATCAGTATCCAAAAATGCCTCGAGGTCACTGGAAAAAAATTTGAGACAGCACCTGAAAATGCAGACCAGCAGAAATAACACTGACTGCATGTCTTCACAAACAGAGCAAAGATAAGTCTACAGCTGATCTGAATCATACAGCCGTAACGATGTGGATGCATATGTAAGTGAGAAGATAATGGTATAATTACGCACAGAATCTTTTACACATGCATTAATTATCCTATGGTAAACGAACATCGTGATTATGGATATCTGTTCACATCTTGCTTGACAAAGGCTGTTGTCAGGATCTACGCCATTGCCTCTACTTCACTCTGCTACCTTTCTCACCGATCAAGGAATGTTTCTAATACGAACATGTTGCTAATGGGCAAGGGTCGATGATACAGCATCGGATGTACGCGTTAAGCATCAAACTTTTCAATCCGTGAAGATAAAATATTGATGGCCATAAATAATAAGCTGGGGATCGGAAAGGTTAAAATCACCATTCGCTCCTTCCAATCCCTTCATGACGGTAGGGATCGCATGAACAGCTGCGCATGTGCGATATGTGAAGTGACCACCTGCATTCGTACCTATAAGGTGTGTAGTCTCTTGTTCATTGCCTGCCTTTACGATGACATTTTGTGGGCAAAATGGTTACGTGATACTCAGTCACTGCAAGAAAACACTGGTCGCTTCAGCTTTTCCCCAATGTCCATTGCGCCGGAATAGGTGCCAATTTACTGAACTATAACGAGTTCATTAAATGTGACAGATATGCCAACATTGCGGGACAGTCTCAGCACACGTGAGATGGGTGTCATGCATACCAACGTGCAATTTCATCTAGAGGTATCAATTCGATTCACCCTGACAATGTAATCCACGAAGGTCGAGATTTGTATTGTGAAGCGGTTATACCTGTCGGAATAGGCAAGTGTGTGGAAGCATTTAGAAAAGCTGTGGCACCAGTGAATGAATGGAGGGTACTCAGGTAAATGCCAATAATCAATAACCTTGATTATTCGCAGCGCCGTGCTGCCTTCCCAGAACGGAAGTTAGAGCGTTCAAATAACAACGTTACCTTGGCATTTTGAATTGAGAAATTCTAGAGAGAAATGATGAACAGACTATAAAAAACTATATGAAGCTTTCCCACAATAACGGTACGGGAGGTGATTTTGCTCTTAAGAAACCCCACAAGTAGTTCAGCCTATAAAAATACCCGAGACTTGGTGAGGATTTAGCATAGATTTTGGGGGTAGACTTTTAAACCGACATCTGGCATTTTGAAAGGTTATATTTATGCGGCGGTGGATGTAAACAAAGCGAATTCACGTGTTGTCTGTAAGGGCTTGAGTAAGCGTGAGGCACACTCATGCCATCGTGTACAGTCATGTGGTAGCTGCTAAATATAGGTGTTAAGATGAACGCTGACATCTTACAAAGAGGTGCCTGGCCGCCTTATCTGTAGGTTAATCGTTATCAGTTGTGACAACAGAAGTCACCTTCTGGTTCCATCGATAATCGGATTAACCCATGCTTGTCCCGCCTTGATCGATATATGATGACCTTACACAGTCAAATCCCAATCAAATATAGTGGGGTACGGTCCGTTTGTAACAAAGACATTTACTTCTGCACTGGACATAATGTTTCTATCGTTACAGTAGAATTTATTCTGCCTTAACGGTAATGCAGTGTATAAAGAAGCACCCCTCACTCACCCTTAAGGTCATCTACCCCCAGGGCTCCGTCTCCGTTCACATCTAGCTTATTGAAGGCTTCTAGGATGACCTCCTTCCTGACAGCGGACATGGGCGGCCGAAGTTGGTCCATGAACTCTTGGAAGTCGATACCGCCACTGCCATCTTTATCCAAAGCTCTGAACAATGTTCTAAGATCGTCGTCAGAAAACTGCAGCCCGTAACGTGTCAAGCCAGTCTTCATCTCCGCAAAAACGATCCTCTTCGAGAAGTCTATATCCAGAAATCGGAACATAGCACCGAGTCCTTTGATGCCACCGCACCCCCGACTCAGGCACTGGGCACGGAGCTCCTCCAGCAGCTCCTGGGCAGACTTGGGCATCTCGATTGTCAGCCGCCTGTCAGTGTGAGAAGGGATGACGATCACAGTCTTCACCTGTACGCGAACGATGAACTGGGCGGTGGGTTTCGCGCGCTGCTCCTGTGGGCTGTTAAGTGGGCCGGGCCTAAAATAAACCAGCTCGTGCACACGTTGTATCTGCCTCCGTGCAGCCACACCACTGGTGCCAGCTTAAAGGGCGGATTCTTCTTGTTTTTATCGAACTCCTAAAGCCGTTGGTTCTACAGCAGAGTACTTTGTAATTCCAGAACAACCCAATCGCAACCTCTCCACAGGCCTAATGACATAATTTCTTGCCCCTCCCACCTGTCCCCCAGGTGTATGCATGGTTAATGGGAGATATATAGGCAAGTTACTGTATGTTACTTGCGTAATTAACTCACAAGATTTAAACACAAGCAGAACGAGCAAAACCACAACAGCACGTGTTACTATTTATAAAATGCATGTGTTCCCCTGTGGCTTGGGAGTGCGTGCCGGCACATGGCTTAGCGTATGCTGCCCGTCGGTGGCAAGCTCAGCTGGCCGTCATCAGATAGTTGCAAAAGCGTAAGGGGTGTGAACATGAATAATGTATAACGTGCTCTGCACAGGGGAAGCAAAACAGTGTTGTCAACAGTATGACTATTTCCCATGCTAAAACAATGCTGGATAGTTCATGTTGAACAGAGGCTGCAATATCTGGCCAGTCGAGCAATTTTAATGCTTGTTGTGAGCAGATGGAAGGGTTACAAATGATTTCTTAGTCCGAATATTGCTTGTGCTTAAGTATGGTAAATTGTTTGAAGGCAGATAAACGACAACATTATTACTTTGCTGGACTTTCAATACACTTAGCATACTGCTAATATTTTACCGCAAGCGTCCGTTTCAGGACATTAACGAATAGGCATAATAAAAACCGGAGCTCTCAAAGTCCCATATATTTACAGAAAACATTTCAACCATGCAAGCAGTACAAGAATAAATTTATAATACTCACTTGCTGTACATATATGCAAATCAGTGGATTCCATAGAACAGTGGGCCTACCTGTGATTTAAATGCATCCCATAGGACACTTTACATTGCCGAAGTTATTATTCATTATTACGCGGGTTATAACACTTGATTATTTCAATAGCCCTAATCCTAAACTTAGTATATCAGGTAGTTGTAGAAAGCCGCGCACTGAATATTGTGTATAAGTTCTGTAACAACCACTTCAAATGTCAATAAACTGTATAATACTTAGAATTACCATACGTTTAAAATTGCATTTTGAATACAATTCTTTTAAAAAGTGAGAAGGCGATTGATCTGTGGGTGACAATGTAACTCAAACGCCAGTATGCGCAATCCTGCCAATACCTATATACATGTTGTACATGACAATACCGTAAGCTTGTCTTTACGAGACCATTACTGTTCTCCCGGGAACAACAACATGCGCACCAGCTTGTCTGTACGAACACGTTCTTGTTATCTACAGAACAACAATAAACTAAAACTACCTCTGTACGGATGCGTTCCTCTTATGCAGGAGACAATATAATAAACGCACAAGCCTGTCCGCATTGATACGCCCTTGGTCTACAAGCGACAACCAAAGCAGCTGGTCAACACGAACACGTCTTTTACTGAACGGGAGACAATATAATAAGCATACAAGCCTGTCCGCATACATTCGTTCTTGTTTCGCTGGGGTCCGTTTTAGCAAGAGGACGTAGCGTTTCGTGAAACGTAACTGCCAAGGCGACGCATATCAACAGTGTGTGTCGTCATGACAACTACGTTTCACATAACTTACACCCTGTTTGTGAAACGGGCCCCATGCAGTTGACAAAGACACCAACCTATCCATAAAAACAAGCTTTTGCTCTACAGTAGAAAATATAATAAATATACAGGTATGGAACCCGAGAAAGAGGACATCTCACTGTCTCATCCTTTCTAAAAACAGAGCGAGGTAGCGAGGGGGGTCATATGGGTGCCTCGCTTCGTTACCTAGTTGCCTCGCCTTGTAGTAGAACAGTCGAGGTAACGAAGTAGCGAGATGCTCTCTATCGGCTTCCATACACAAACCTGTCCTTACGAACGAGTTTTTATTCTGCAAGTAACAATGATAAAGAAAGCAGCTTGTCGGTAGGACGAGTTTATAAACCGTGTGTTGGCTTAATGTTAAGAACAAAGCGAATAATTTATACATCGCCGCCAGCTTTTGCAGCGTCTGTTAATAACAATTTGTAAGTGATATGACAAACTGATCAATACAATGCCGGGCTTTCCTTCTCATGGGCCGTCAATCGTCAAACATGCGCTGTCAAAAGATATGACATGAGCCATATGATGACAGGGATGAGGAGTGAGAGCTGTCAACCGTGTCGGGTAAGAGCATGTATAGTAATGCTCTATATGAAGGTGAGAAGCAGGTTTGACTTTGGGCTCCGCTGTATGTCAACCATCATTCCGCATGACACATCTTACAACGCTACATATATAACTGATATGGTTATTTTTTTGTTGCCATGACAACAGGTATTATGTCGGGTTTTTGTAATCCAGATAGGCTTTTATGATCACTGTACAACTGTTGAGATAAAATGTGTACAGAGTGGCAGTAACGGGTAGCGTAGTCACCAATCGATGTCCCACAGAAATGGGAGGCACTATGGGTCAAAATCAACTCTCTGATGCCATAAAAGCCATGCTACTGTGCTTTGAGCTAAAAATGTGTTCCCGGAATCGTGTCCCTGTAACAGATCACCGCAACAGATTTTTGTTTGATCTCTTATGGCTAACTGTTGTATAAATAGGCATATACACAAGTCCTATGCACAGCCACACTATTTGTCATATCGCTGAGTTATTATTTATAACCCTGCGCATGACAATTACCAACAGTATTTTTGTGCCGATTCGATCCTAATACGTTGGTTAAAAGAAAAGACAACAAAAGATACAAAGAAATTTATTTCAGGAGAGGGGTCCATACATACCTAAACGAGCGTAGGCATTTTTTATGACATGCTTGGTAACTCTATAAATCATCTTTAAATCTGGAATTCTTACGAGGCCATGGGATACGCCATTCAGTCTTAGAAGCGAGGCACTCCTTTTTGAGCGAGGTGCATTCCCTTTATTATTATCAAAGGCTACGCATTGCGGCCTTCTGGTTGAGACCTTGGGGAATAGCCCCAGACGTATTGTATCACTTTCCAGTTGAAAGTTGTTCTAACATATGCCATATGTGTCTCCTAACCAGAAGGAAAACAGCTCAGTTAACACTCCTTTTACATGGAAAATGGTGAACTAGGAACGGGTGACGAAACAGCGGAAACAGATGCTTTCTTGGGTGGTAGAAGTATCTCGACCATGATTGGTTAAATCTGAGACCATGCCAACCCGTTTGATTTTCCCTACGTGGTAGTTTTTGCTTACTTTGAGCTGCGATATCTCGGTTATCCTACATCACATAAGAGGTTACTTTTTTGATCTATGAATGGTATTCTTTATCGATACATCTAGTATAGTCTAGTCTTTTCTTATAACATTTCCAATCATTTTTGTGTATAGTTGTCTCCTTAGCTGGACAGGCACTTGCTTGTCTCCTACCCTGGACAAGAGGGTGTTTATCCTTTCCTTTGGCAAGGAGGTTTCTTCTCTCCTCACCTGGACAGGAGGGTGTTTGTCTCCTACCCTGGACAGGAGGGTGTTTGTGTCCTCTCATGGACAGGAGGGTGTTTTTCTCTTCACCTGGACAAGTGCGTGTTTGCCTCCTCAGGTGGACAAGAAAGTGTCTGTGTCCTCACCTTAGGCAAGCCGACAAGTCAACATATTAGCCGACTACTTTTGCAGCGGAAGTCCCAAAAAATCTGGAAAATAAAACTCAACCGTAGATTTACTGAAGTGGTCATCCAACCAAGGTCAAGGAATAAACGAAAGTGGCTATGCAAACGTCTCGTGATACATGTAGTTATTTATACATGATCACTTTTATTCCTTGGCCTCCTTAAGTAAACAGACAAGTCCGAGTGTGTAAACCACATGGTAACAGAAGACATCTCGCTCTTCGCAGCCTTTTTGTTCTCTGTTTGAAAACAAATAGTCGCATATTGGCTCTTTACACCGGACATTCTATCAAGTAGTAACTTGAGTATGGAAGTGCTGGAGAAGATTATGGGTTATAGGCCTACAGCAAACTTCCGGAAGTAATTTCGGAATCGGCCTACGGATAAATATTATATATATCAACTGTGCATATACAGCTACCGACAAGTGTTTTCTGTTTCACGCGGTGAGCATATTATTAGGGGCGTCGGGACGACATAGAATTTGGGGGACCAGGGTTAGTATAAAACTTTTAAAACTGAACTAAAATTAAAAATTCTTGAAATTTTAAAATAGAGCCATGGATGGCGCATGTATATCATACGGGAGCAAATGATACAGAATTCGAAATTAGTACCGGCAAGTGTCAAATAAGCTGTAAAACTTTCAGGAGGCCTATAACTTTTCGAGCGCGTAATTCCCATGGTGACATAATGCCTTCAGTGCTGGTTGCCATGGCAGTTACGAGCACGTAACACGAAGAGGGATTCACGCAAGTGGGCCCTAATGGGGGTAGGGGTGCTTCTGTGCTTTGTGTATAGTTTGCATTTCTCGTCTTGGGGACGGAGGCGCAAAAAGACACGGTGGCCACTAGACCGCATTAGTTAACTACCGGGTATCGGAAGGGTAGGCTCTACACGGCACGTTCGTTTCAGTCACGGTTCATTTTGCGTACAAAACTGAAACAATATAGCAGCACTTGTTATTTGTTTCTAGCTGTTTGTGAAATAGACAGCTGGTCTGGGTCTTTATGCTTGCTGGGGGCTCTTTCGCATTTTCGGCTTGCTATTAAAACCTTTTTCGCAAAGAAGAAAAACGATTACTTCGGAAGAGTGTGAAAAGGTGGGAGTGGGGGAATATTCGCTGCTTGTTCATGTCTTAGGTCACCTGACGTCACAGATTGTCGTTAATAAAAAATAAAAAATCACAAAGTACATTTATAAAAAAAAAACTTTAGAATCTCAACATCTCGCCAACCAAGATGGCCCTATTTAGCTCTTGATCCTATATCCTGTGTGCGTCTCATTTTAGGTCGTCTCGCTGTGGATATTTGTGCCTTCCAGGCTAGGATATATGTACAGCTTACATGTCCCAAACCTCACTCTGTGTCTTCCTCTATTTCATCTGTCAATATCATGATGTTGCGTCCCTTGCCTAGTTTGTGTCGGAGTGCCTGTTGAAACAGCTTCTGAATTTTGGCGATGGGGTAGTCTCCCTTAGTGAGTTCTCCAGCGTTTCTTGGCAGCTGATATTGGATTTATTTGGTTATTCGATAACACAATCATGTTCCTTATAGCATAGCTGCTTGTGATAGATGTGAACGTTTCATTGAAGCTGGACCAATGACGGCAAGGTGTGTTACACAAAACTTTACATTGGTACTTTGTTTCATGTTTTTGTTGTGGGTGGAGCTTTGCTCTGATGTTTGGCTGTTGTTGTTGTTGATCAACGTGATGTTTGAAAAAAAGCAGCCAAAGTAAAAACTTGATCATACCGGACCTATATTTCCAATGTGAGACCAAATTACCAACATCATATTAACATACCCATTTGTAGTTCACAATTAGTTATGGTTGTCATGTTTTTGTGAGCAAGTTTCGTGATCGTTTCACTCTAATGTAAACATGATGTCGATCACACTCACAGAATCAATCAGCAGTACAGGCACTAGGTTATACTAAATACATTTGCCTAAAAGCCTAAGTGGTGCCATTCAAATTTCAACAGTTCTGATCGGCATCTGGACAAACAGAGTTTGTGCCTTTGTTGGTCGCTGATCTAAGGGTTTAAGTCGTCTGTTGTGTGAGAAAAGAGAACAGTCTATAAGGCAGCATGAAAAATAGCACAGCCAGTTCGTCGCCTACGTGCGTTACTGTAGCGCCCAGCACCCAGAACCGGTTCCATGGAAGTCCAGGGTGAAAATTTCACGACAAATAACAGCTTGAACGCAACCTTACATTAGGTATGAGCAGATTCCTTGAGTCAACCAGTAAAAATAGCAAACCGGCGCCAGTAAACCATCTTTCAACAATAATTCAACCAGTTACACTTTTGAACTGGGCTTTTCGAGCCAGCCTCTGCCATGTCATGAATTCAAACTTCTCGCAGGCGATGGGCCATATAATTTCGTCCCACCCTAGACATACTCATGCGCTGTACAGAGTATGTGACTCAGGAAATCCACTCCGCTCAGGGTCTTACCCTTTGTATTAAGATTGTAACACAGTAGTGTGAGGAGTACATTTTACTGGTGTACACATGTATGTATGGATCCTTCTCATATTATGTTGATATGGATCCTTCTCATATTATGTTGATTTTTATTTATTTATTTATTTATTTTTGACGTGTACAGTAATTCCAGGAAGCGGCTCCATAGCCCAGACAACGATGTGGATGACTGCCTGCCAATCTCCAAAAGAATTCATAGATTACAAATAGAGTGAGTATACTGCTTGTCAAATGAAGTCTTAAAATAGTAAAAACAATATTGGAGTTTGCCACACCAGTATGATATGCTTGTCAAATGTATAAATAAAGAATTAATAATTAGGACTCAGTGTTTCCTTGACAACGTTGTGTTGACTGGTAAATTCTCCCCCACATATAAAAAAAATACCTCAATAAAAATACCTTGTTTGTAATCCTAAACATTATATTAACAGTAGTCTTATTTCAGAGACTTGATTCTTGAAAGTATGTGAATATTTCAGGATGTTCTTACACGTATGCAAATGCTCAAGTAGTTGAATGTTGTTATATGTGAAGGCTGGAAGTGTTTGCATAGATATTTGTGGGTCACATGATACACTTGTTGATTGTAGGGTTTAATACTTCACTCATATGCCCTTAGAAAATGCTGCACATTCTGTTAAATGAGCATTTCTTTTTTTTTTGACCTGGTGGGATCCCGGAGACTTTTTTATTATCTGTCATAATATCTTCAAACTGTCTTACTGTCCTCAGTCACATGATAGAATTCTTGCCACTTTAAATGCAAGGCATAAAACCACTTGTGTATTGTGAGCTGATGTGTCATAGCATCATGTGTGTATGTAACTAACTTCTCAGGAGGGCTTGTATCCTTCATTACATAAAGACATATATGTAGTTCATAAGGATATTAAGATTGAGGATATCTCAGAGGCTAAATTTAATGTTGAGAAAGATTTGTGACGTGTCCTTTCTTTTTCAGACCTGAAGGTAGAAGCTCTACAGAGGAAGAATATCAGAATCTGGTAAGTTTTTCTAACAAAAGTGTGAACTGGCAGTACATACATAGGTGCTGTAAATACAAAAAGACTTTAAATGTTTTGTTCAGGGATTTAAGTGTAGCCAAACATCTATATTTGTGAGAGATGATGATGTGTTTTGCTTTTACATGATTTAATAATAACTCATATACTTGAGAGTTGAAGGTAATTGGTGGACAAAAATTATATACAGATATGGAACAGGTTTCACAGTTTTGATATGGTTGCTTTTCAGATGCGTTCCGACAACTGTAACGATCAACACAGCCCTGAAGATCAGAATAGTTCACCATGGGCTCATTTGTCTCAAAACACAGTGGTGGAAGCAGGGGACCTTCATTCTATTCCACCTATTCCACTTCACAGAAGCCAACCTCTGCAACACTCGGCTGTCCACAACAACCCAGCCTGTGTGGCCAATCAGACTGCTGAAAATCATGTGCTCTTCCATGATGAGTCGGCTAATCAGGGGAGAATACTCCCTATCGGCGATCACAATATGGACAGATACAGCCCAGAACTACCAGAGGCTGATAATCCACATTATTTCCAAATCAACCGACTTTTGTACGAAGCAAATTCTTCCAGACTCCTGCGTAGTCGCAGCACACATAGGTTCTTAAACAATCAACACCTTCACATGTCTTAGGCTACCAGTACGCTATAGGTATGCATGGAATTGCGAATATTTATTCTATGTGAAAAGGGGAAGCTGTGTGAATGTTTTTGAGGCTTCGCACATCCAGGCCCATGCTGTTGTACTCGCGCAAATGAGGTGAAAATTAAGTTTAACAGAGAAGTTAGTACAAATCTCTGCTTCAGGGTGACTATGTCTAAAACTACTTTTTGTTGACATTCAGTTTATGCTGTGCACAGTTCTGTTGTTCCGCATGCTGTAATTTTTGTTCCTGAGAATATCACTCAAATCACCCTCGTTCATTTCCCTACACCTCACATGTACTCTTTCACCTCATCATTTACAAACCACTACTGCAGGCAAGCAGAGTGCCCAGATGTGCCCAGTCTTGAATTGCTTCCTCTTTTGTTGAAAAGAATAAAAAGCAACAGCATTTATGATAATAGGGATTATGGTTGTTTTGAGTTTCTGTGAAAAAAATGCAAGGCCATTGTCTGATAATGTTGAAATGTCCTTATACTAACTTACACACAGATATAAAACAGAACCATATTGTTATGTGATACAAGTAGTCAACCATTTACTAGGTATAAATGTTACACAAACAATGGCCATTCATTTCAAGGTTTTGTGTTTTTATTTCGAACTTCTCTCTGTTCACACTACAACCCGAAGTGTACTTTGGGAAGAACATGGATGTTTTATCTTTTAAATTGCATCATGCTCCCCTTACACGTCGGGGAAACCTAATATCTCATGCAGGAAAGTTGAGGAGTGGGTTTGTGGTATGTAAACCATAACACCATGGCATACATAGCATTTCAAAGGTTAAGCACAAGCTGTTAAAGGAAAAAACTAACTTTTTTCACAATGTTGAGGCCATAGAGGAAAATCTTACTCCTCACCCCTTCCCCTCCTGTGTGGCCATGTTCTCAGTCTAATGTTCGTCGAAGACCACTTGTCAATATGGTGCACATATCTGTGGGTCACCTGTGGGAAAGTTTGTCAGTGACTTGCAAAAGGCCTCAGGGTTAAGTTTCCCACTTCGGTTCCCTCCATCCATGAAAATGACTGCCGTTGTATAAATGAGCATGGTGCATCAATCAAATAAATTCCATCTCTAGTATATTGTTGTGTGTGGGCAGAACAAATGTTGAACTGTTTGACACTTCTTCTTCCTAGTATGAACAATATCTGGCTGAGCGGCAGCTAGCCAAAGGAGCAATGCCAACTTTGCCAAATTGATCAAAGTTATTACCCTTGTAGTATGACAGGAGCAGGAAGGGTTGCGATTTCACCTTTGTAATGGCAATAAACTAGAACTTGGCTGATTAACTCATTTAACTGAACTAAATGAATGTGTACACTCTAAGGGCCTGTTTTTTAAAAGTGAATGTGAAACGACGATTTCTTTATTAAGCTTTGTAGAAACATGTAAATGTTTCTCTGTATTACTGGATTCTGTACTACATGTATTGAGTATACAGATGTTTCCACTCTTTGAAACCCTTGGGTCATTTCAGTAACTGTTGTTGAGGTACTGGTGGAGAGATTCACCTGTCAGTCTGAATTCATATTTTCTGTGATGCAGTTATGACCAAATAAGATGCAGTGTCTTAATTTACTGTCAGTTGTCTCAATAAATTTGTTCATATCACAGTCTTGTTACATGTTATTCCACAGCTTAGAGGAAAGGGTATACTTGATGATTTTGTCCGAGTTCACGGCGGGCTTCTGTCCACACCTGCAAGGCCTTGTTCAAATCAGAAGCCAGTTAGTGAATATCACCACACTAAATAAGTACAAAAGATAGAGCTGGCTCAAGATCTTAATACACTGCTCGTTTAGAAGTTAGGCCTGCTATGTATTTCTCTATTCTCTTTGTGACATGCACTTAGTCAAGAATAAGTATTCCTTGAATGAACTCTGCATAATCACTGTCAGCGAGGAATTACTTACAAATAGCTCCAGACACAGAACACCCTGAAATGTCAAAGCAGTAAAATCCTTCTTCGTTAGTTACCTAAATTCATTTGAGGTTAGAAATGATCTGGTCAACTGGCCATAATTCTCATGAAATATGCAAATTGTATGAAAACTAAATGTACATCCAGTGTGTTTTGTGCATATTTGTTGAATTGACAATTTGCATGTGTTACGCGTAAAACGGGTTGATAACTGAAAGTTGTGTGTTTTTATTTCTTAATTAAAGAGATATTAAGTTACTACACTGAAATATCTTGGAAATGCTTTGAGATAATTTAATTGTTCATGTGACCATGGACGTCTGAGTAGGGCAGCTGACTAGTCTGGATGTTGTTGATACAGCTTGAGTATATCAGCGGATTATCTAGAAGTCAAATTGATTCCACGAGGTTTCGAACGTGTCGGAGAGCCTCCAGTCTTGTGCCAGAAGCTCAGACACAGCTTTCTCCAGTCTGGCTTCAGAACTGCCTGTGTTTTTCAGCCAGTCCATAAACTCATCTGTCCAGTCTGGTTGAACTGGCCAATCAAACTCATAGGACACTTCTACTGTGGGAACCAACAGTGACTGAAGTTTACGTGCCTTTGCAATAAGTAAGAGAGATGTTGAGGACAAAGGAAACCCATACTGGAGAGAGTGCAACTGTTCACACTTCCTCACCAGGTCAACCACTGCAAAGGGTAAACGTTTGTCACCAGTCTCAAATGTTTCTATATAGGAATTAGTGTACACGAAATGTTCCAATGTTGATGCATAACTGTCAACGATATGATCAAGAATCCCTTTGGTTATTATGTTAACCAAGTCATCCAAAACCAGGCATCGCAGGGGCATGTGAGGAGGGAAGGAGTCCTTGATAACCACAATGAACCTGAGGACTAAATCCACGCGGAGAGAGGGTCTCATTTGGGCAACCTTCAGCCAGAACTCTGCGTCCAGCTGCCGACTGTCCTGCACATGAAGTTCCTCATCTTGATACAGAGTCAGCTCCTCCAGCTTGTTGGAGATTGCCTTCAGCAGAATGTCATTATTTACCTTGTCTCGTCTTACTGTCAGCTTCTTAAGGTTGACAAATCCAGTCAGGAAATCTAAATAACCTTCGTGTTCCATCAGTGAATTACTGTCCAGCTCTAATTCGGTCACCAACCCCTGCAGGTCACACTGGATTAATTTGACGATCACATTATTGGTAGAGGGCATTGTCCACTCAATGATTGGGCGCCCCAAGCTAATTTCTCTCAGATGATTGCACACGGTCGCTATTGTGCACAAGGCTCTCACAGCACTCTGACTCCACGTATAGCCACACTCCTGCATAGTTAGGGGGCATTTCTGACTTATCTTGAATACCTGTAGAATTTTGCAGTTCTCAGCTATGGCCAGGAGAATTTTCACCCCAAGCCTGGTAATTTGATGTGCGTAGTTAATTGATATAAATTTCATGTGTCTGCCATATCTTTTAATGCACATCAACAGGCATGTCCTCATTTCCCTCACAAAGTACACATTGGCCTCAGCCTCTGTTTGGTACAGTACAGCTGGCCACGCCCCTGCTGAATGGAGGTGGCTCTCCCAGGGTGGGATACTGGCTACAGCGTTCATCTTGTCTCTCCAGGTCAGTAAAGACAACACCTTTGTGGCCACCACGGCTGGTATGTCACACACAGACAGGGCACATGCTGACACGGCAGACCTGAGGGGCTTTTCACAATCTTCATGCCTCGCATTCCTTGCCATCATATCAGTGGGAAGTTGGTCTTCAACGAAAGAGAGAGTCCAATTTTAGTTTGCGTGTTAAAACTACTATTTCAACATTGATACTGTAGAATACACAAATCCATTTCCATAGGGTAAAGAATATTACAGTCAATGTTCTTAGAGACTGCTCACTATTGCCAGCTAAATGCAGTAACAATGCCTTACTCTGCTTAAATCATGGCATGTATTATAATTTGTCATAAAACACACGATTACAACTTACACTGTGAATGGTTTACAAGACACTAAATCTACATGCTTGGAGGAAATTGGGGAAAGCGCTGGGGAAAATTAGCATGAGCTGTTTCATGAACGGCTCTAGCGGGTTTATCCATAGATTATTGTCTATAGAGTCTAAGACCTGGATCTTTACTACTCCATGCAGCCGTATTTTGCCAACATACCATGCTTTGGTGGTGGTGTTTACTTCCGAGTTTTGGTCGGTAAAGTCTGACCAGAGCCGAGTGCTTGACGAGCGGGTTGCTAAGTAATCACATGGCTTATCCACTACGCTACAATGCCATGGGAAGGTCCAATTGAACACTAATGGCTCAAACTCAGCCACCTACCATCCCGCTTTCACCCGACCAGTTTGCCTCTGCTTCTGTGTTGCATTTTCTCCTTAGGTTGGACGCTTTGCATCCACTACAATTTCCAACCCATAACACCAACTGTTAAGTCTCTCGATACACACTAGGGTTCGCCATGTTAGATGAAGCTCGGCATCCCAATCTAGGGCTTGTTAAATTTTATGCTAGGAACTTATGCCCAGCTATGTCATCAATCTTTGCAGCTGTTGTTACAAACAGCTGTGAAATACTTCTGATGTTTAAGAGGATCAAGTGTCACCATTGTCTAGATATTGCTCCAAAGAATGAACAACTTGCTACAAGAGAGTGTAAATCCTGGGATTAAATTTTACAGACAAAGTTGTACCCATAATGCTTTGTGTCATCAATCATGGTGCCTTTGTGCGTTACCAGAGTCTAGGTGGAGTTAACTCGAGTTTATTATGACTTAACAGCAGGCATTAGGGGTCATAAACTGTAGTGGATGCAAAGCGTCCAACCTTATGACAAAAATGCAACACAGAAGCCGTGTCGAACTGGTCAGGTGAAAGCTGGACAGTAGGTGGCCAAGTTTACCAACATGGCCAGTCCGGTGCGAATGACTTTCAAAACGGATCTATCGCCCAGGAGTTTTGTACCCATGTGCATTTATTACAGGGTGTGCAACTGGACCACACGGGAAAACGAACAGCTTAGACATGTTGGTCTATGGAAATAAATGTTTTATTGATGCCAACATCTAATTGAGAGGGACAGCACAGTATGTTGGTAAAATACAGCTGCAGGCAGTAGTAAGGATCTAGGGCTTAGCCTCTATAGATAATAATCTATGGGTAAGCCCGCTAGAGCTATCTCATGAAATGCCTCTAATGCATCTAGATGGACTCTGGATATTATATTAAAATTCTGACATTCATCGCAATCAAGGTAGCAGTGAAGATCAGAATTTTAAAATAACACCCTGATTTTATCTAGATGGACTAGCCATGATGCCTCATAAAAAAAAAAAAACAGCTATGATTTACTATCATCATACGATTTATTTATATTTAGCTTCCTCCAGTTATTAAACATAAACTCTTTTTATATTCATCCAAACACACATTGCTGTATAGAGCAAATACTGGAACAAGACTGAATCTCATTGGCGTGTAGACTAGCCTCCATGTACATAGGCATACGCACGACTTCATCACGATTTTGACCACACGCCACGGTCAAAACTAAATGCAACTTACAGTACACGATGTTTCAACATTTCATCCCTGGAAGGCGCTAACACGAAAGAACATAATAAGGAGAAAGATTGAAGAGGAGTAATTCCATGAAATAATTTCAATGAGACTAATTCTGTTAATGCTACAATACCAACTGAGTGCATTTCAGAAATGTTAAGCCGATGCACATACCGTATGGTGGCAACGGAAAACACTACGCCAAAAATATACTTGTAGCTTACTCGTAACGCTTATTTTAAACACAAAATTTTATACAGTTTTCAGATTTATTCCAACAGAAATTTATATAACGCGTGCCATGCTTTGCTTATTTTCATGAACAAGTCAGTTATTGGTGTGACCTCTGCGGAATGATACACTGTGACTGACCACAAACATTTCGTTTCTGCGAGTGCTGATTTGCGGCCGTCTTCATGATGGGCATCGGGCAGTATCCTCCAGAGTTTAACCCCAAGATCCATGGTCCATATAATCCGGCCCGTTATTATGGAAAACGTACGTCTGTGGTGGCGTAGAACGGAATTTCAGTATCAGTTTGTTTCAGTGAGCTTATTCATATTTGCATTTTAGCCCCTATTACCATGAGTGGCCCAATTTTCGACATCATAATTCATATCAGTTTTTCGTAACCGATTTATTTTAGAAGTTGAAGGTTATCATATAATAAGTAACCCTATGAGTGGTATGCTTGGCCAGCTGCTTTCATTGCATTTAAAATTTTAACTGAAAACTGCTATGCCCAAGAACCTCTTTGCAGAATTCTGTTTTTCGCTTTAATGAACTGAATAATATACCTGTCATCGTGGTCATACGAAAAAAAAAAGAAAACGATGCATCTGAAGAGTATTTTTTACTAGTAGAAAATGAAAATGTATTTAACACCAAATACACCAAAAATGTATTTAACACCAAATTTTCCTAGAAGAAAATCGCGCATTGCTTTTCTGCTCATGAATGGCACCAATAAGCCGAATCGGCATTGCAGATTAGAAATGACATGGTGGCCAGTGATGCCCAAATTTCCTCATCTGAGACCTGCCCTATACTCTACCGTGCAGCAATGCAGTCTGACTTTTAGACTGGCCTTGCATGTCCAAGAAATGTGCCTACCATGAGCCTGAAACTGTAACAAATCTACTCTCCAGAAACCTTGGTGACTAAATACCATTCTGTTTTGCCTGTCTAAATTATTCCGGTTTCCGTTGCCAACCTAAAGCAAATCCCTCTCGGTTCGCCTAAAACACTCTCAACATCTTTAATACATAACGACAGTGGACAGTTTTCTGGAATATCACTGGGGCATACCAGTCTCAAGCTATAAATCTACCTTAGATGGGCTAATTAACATGTTATGTAGTTATACATGTTTCCAGGGAGGAGTTTTATAACAGTTGAGGCCCATGTTCGGGTTGTTTCATGGGAGTACAGCGCCTGTCTGAAAGTCAGACCGCATTGCCACATGGTTGAGTATAGCGTAGGTCTCAGGCGTGAAATTTGAGCGAATTTCAACGTCAGAGCAACACCGGACTCCTCGAGATCACACTGGTTTTGGACATGACAGGGTTGGGGCTCTCCTGCCCAACAGCATTGTTAACCTCCTTGAAATCACGGTTGTTCACGAGAGCTCCCACCCTGCCTCTTGCAAACCAGTGGGATCTGGAGAGACTTGTGCAATGCAGATTCAGCTTATGTGCTGAATATGAGTAACATAATTGTGGCATTTCTGGCTTGAAGACCCAATGTTTTAAGTCTGTATACTGGATCAGAACAGGTCTCCTCAAAATGGTTAGAGCATAGTTTAGAGTGCTTATTCAGTTCAAAATGGACATGCCGCATGGTAATTATCCATTTTCGTCCCTTGGAGGGTACAGTGGAAAGGCACGAAAAGGATGATGTCATACACTTAGAGGATATTCATGGCAGATATGTGTGTAGAGAATACCAAGTGTCATGAAATTCATATACCTCTAGGATATACTTTGCCAATTGTGCGCCAAAAGATGAACCAAAACAGTTCACCTTTAATGGCCACTCTTAAAGTGTAAATGCTGGAAGATGGGGATGTGCATTATGTAAAGATAGTGAACAGACTGAAGGAGTGGAGGTGGGTCATCGATTGGTGTATGTGCAGAACAAACAAGCACCAGGTAAAAGAGTAAGTCTTTTTAGTTCAAGTCAAACCAGTGGCTTGTCCTCTTGACCAGACTTTTTGTGGTCTAATTAATACTGGAACCCTCTAAAAACCATGACTAAGCTGCACAAGACTGGACATCACAAAAACCAAAACAGATTTAACTCAGAATATGCTAAAGTTCAACGTAAGATATATAAAAATACTTCAATGATCAAGGATATGTAAAAGTTCATAGCTCAACTGCACCAGCCTGTTGTGCTGAATGACCAGTCAGTCCATTCAGGCTCCGTTACTCTGTTGTCTTGTCACATGCACTGTGTGTATCTTGACCTTACGGTCCAACATAGTGTATACAGGGGTGGGGAAGGGATGTAGATAAATTTTGTACAAGTTGTATTCCCCAGGGTAAGGAAGTGGGGTGTTCAAATATTTTGGATTTGAGTTACCTGATCCAGTTTAAAGAGAAACTAGAGATGTTTCACAGAAATATGGCTGTAAGTGAATTAACAAGACACATCTGATAATGGAGATCAGTAAAGATGACATTATTTTGGTTCACAGTTTACTGGCATTGAGCATTATGTTGTTCAATTAAGGCACAAGAATTTCATATTAGGGACAGAATGAGGAGAACAGATGTTATTATCATGGAGTATGTCCCATTTTTCTGGATGTGACTAGTGTTAAAAGGGAGAGAAAATGCTACAAAAGACCATTCTGCCCTTTAGCAACATTTCTGTCAAAGCTGTAGATATTTCATTAACATTGACTCATGGCCGCAGTATTGAAATAGGACCAGATTGGATGACCATGGATGATGAGACTGTGATTATGTTTTCAGCGGACACTGCCCTGGCAGATGTGAAGTTGGGTGATTTAGGGTCCTGGATTACTCGTAGGAACTGGACTCCAGCAGGAATGGCAGGGGGTGTAAGTCGAGGTGAGGCTGGACAGAGGATTCATAAAATGCTTAGTTGTATCTGGTCAGTACATGTTCTGCATATATATAACAAGGTTTAGCAGGCTGGTATTTGAATTGATTGTAGTCCACATGCGCTTGAAGCATTGCACATTGTCACTGGGGGCCTCTGTGGCAGAATGGTTAGCTTGCTAGCACCGCACAATCACTCACCAATGCCGTCACTGTGAGTTCAAGTTCAGCTCAGGCTGGTGTCCTTTCTGGTTGTACATGTGAAGATCTGCCAGCATCCTGCAGACGGCAGTGGGTTTTCCCTCAAACCTTGCCTGATTTCCTCCCTCCATGATGCTCACTGTCATTGTATAAGTGAAATATTTTGAGTATGGCATACTGCCAATGAATAAACATTGTTACTGATTATCGCAATCACCTTTCAGTCATAGAACTTGGTATTGGTTGTTTTCATGCTTAAAATTGAATAGCATAATTGTAATAGCCTATTGTGTGTTAGACATCACAATAGCTGAAACGATCTAAAACTGATCATGCTAATTATGAGATGACACTGTTTTGGTTCACAGCTTACTGGCGCTGGGCACAGAAATGGTTGCTTGTGAAACGCACAACTATGGCCCCAGTTGCCCAGTCCATTGTTGGCTTGTCCATATTTTACTACTTCCTGCAGTATAAGGCACACAGTAAGTAAACTGGAGAAAGATAAAAAAAAATTGAATATGTCAGCATGTTATGTTTTTTATTGTTAGTTAATGCCTTCTGATATTTCTGGGAAATTTGAAATATCCTTAACCAGGAAAAAATTCACTCCAACACCCCTATGGGTAAGAAATGACAACCAGTACCTGGAACATTTATTGCTTCGCCTTTTTTATATACACTTTAAATTTAATGATGGAAGTAAATTTATATCTCATTATTACAATGTGAACTCACCACTGGTGCTTTGATTCCAGTTTGAAATCTTCATAAAAGGCATTGTTGTACATACATGGAAATTAACTCACCAGAAAGCACAGATGTGGAAAAAGTAACTTGCCGGAAAGGGGGCTGTACATCCGGTGTGGAAAAAGTAGCTTTTCAGAAAGTAGGCAGTATTGCAGACATGGTTAAAGCAAGTTATCGGAAAGTAGGCTGTTATTTCAGGTGTCTAGAGAATAACTTACCTGAAAAAGAGAAATGAGCTTATCAGAAACTAGACTTAGACTGCATTTGCGTGTAGGATAAGGTAATTCAGCAGAAACTGAAGTTGTCAATTTTAAAAGTTTCAGGGAAGTAACTTACCGGAAAACTGGCCATATTATGGACGAGTGGAAAGTAACTTAATTGAACAACATTGCCATGAATGTGATCTCTCCACGATCCAGTGATTGTTTCCATTGTTTCTGTTTCAGCTAACCACCGCCACTTCAAGTACCACTGATGCTGGTGTATTCTAGACCTGGACATTAATACATCTACAGCGTGCTCTTTACTCGGATGAACATTCACTGAGGATACATACATCCCAAATATCAATGTTTTTTTTTTGTAGGTGTGTGTGAAACAGTTTTTCTGTTAGACTATGTATAGTAAAGAATTAATAAAATTCCATTGGTTTAATGCAGTGTGTGCTTTGTCGTCCTTGTAAGTATTGAGTTACAACAAGTTGAATCATTGAAACAACGTAATTAAACATTTGTTTGCATCAAAGTAGATGCAATTGCTACATGTGCACAAAAAAAGTACATAGTTATCTGTAAATTGGGCCTTTCGGCATAAAAAATAATTGGATTCAAAAATGGGTACCTATACCCCAGCCCATGACTATAGTCTGAGCAGGTGGAGACCGCTGCCTGTTGCCATACTGCCTGTTTTCCATTCAACAGAGCCTGTAAGCCTGGCTGAAATTCTTACCTATAACAGTGACCGATGTATGAATTATGCATGCAGGGAAGAGTTGTTTCCAGAGTGACCATTACCGTAGTTGTCACCCCTTGCAGTCAAAAAGAAAAAAAAAGTTGTCCAGGTTTTAAATGAGTGTAACACCACAAAAAAGTTAATCACTGGGAATTTCAGCGGTGACAGATGACCTGGTTGTGTTATGTGATATGTGGTAGCCCAAAAGCTGATCTCACAGGAATGAATGTGATATGTACTGGCAACTGTCTAGCAGTAAGACAATTGTTTAGTCATGGTTTCAAAGAATTGTGAGAGTAGTTGTCACACAGAAAATGTGCTTTGTATATACTGCAGAGGTTATATGGCAATAGACGGCGCAGAGCCTTCAATGTAAATATATCCCCTAGAACACACAAAAATGGACAAAAGTTCAAAAGCTTCATAATGACTGCCCTAGGTATCATCCTGCCAATCAGATGTCACATCTGTTAATGACTAGAAGTGGAGATTTTATTCCTTTGGTTAGGGTGTTACATCGCTTTGGATACTTCTGTCATATCTGTCATAGAGATGTCTTGCAGCAGGCCAGACCTAGTCTGAGAGCGGAATATGGACATATTCCCCACAGGACAATTCCCACACCTACCCTCAACCCCCAACCACGGACAATTCCGCCCTATACACAAAGATGGTGTACAAGTGCTGACATAGTCTTATTTACAACTTGTCCAGGGGGGTTATCCGGAAGAGATTACTTCCCCATGTTTTCACAGTTACGTTCAGATTTGAACTTATTCATGAAGTACTGGTCCAGGTTTGAGTTTTATTGACAGGTAGTTTAAAGAAAGGCATATCTGTATTTGTGTTTGTGTGCGTGTGTTGATTCATGATATTAACATCAGTATTATAATCAGCATATTGAAATTATAGTACTCGGCATACTTTAAATTACAGTAAAAAAATATATATAATTAAACTGCATAAAAAGAATAAAATAACAGAAACGGGCTACAAAACATGATCAAAATTCATGAAAAGAGCTAAGGAGGCGTGTTCAAATAAGCATCCAATGAGTTTAGTCTTCTGTAGGAAATATCTCTGTAAATAAACATCCAATAATCCAGCCATAATCTGTTCTTTTAATTGGGACTCCCAACTGCTCAGGCCTTTACACCCTTGCAGCAATACGCAGCTGGCTGAAATATAGCTAGTCTGTTCATTTAGGTTAATAAATTGCTTTTTAACTAAATGGTTAGAATTTCTCCCCAAAATGTATGGCTTTATGTTAAGTAAAATGTTTAGACCAAGTTTTATGACTTTATTTTATACCACTCTGAAGGCTTTTTTTTTGAGAGCAACTTCTACTTTTTCTATTTTCAATACCACATGTTAATTTTGCCAAGTCAGCCAGGCTTGGACAGGAGGGGCCCAGATTTAAACAACAGGTTATGGCTAGGTTATTACATGTTAATTGACAAAGAAAATGTCTGGATAATACTTACTAAATTTGTAAGATCACAAGCATTGTTTGTCTAATGGGGAGACTTTGCAAATACAGGGTATGAAACAATTTGGCTAACCATGTATTTTAGAACTTGAAAACTATGGAGGTAATCAAGACATCCAGAGGAGGCGAAAAGTTGTATTATGAGGGCTATCTCATAATACCAAAAGACGGAACAAACAAGTTGCATTTCCAAAGGATCCAAATAATCTTCAGATAAACGGAAATTATACTTGTTCTAGTAATTAAGAATTTTTAAAACTGACAGGGTGTTGTCTATTGCATTAACTACTAACTGATTTAGGTTGCATGTGTCAACAACTTTGATTTTGATGTTGACCATTCTATGCAGGTTGAAATTTGTAGAGAATCCTTTCAAATCACTTTTTAAAAACATAACTGTCCAGTCCCTTTTTCTTAACATTCTGAGAGCAACTGTGAACAGGGGGATCAATAAACTTTCTGTCCAAAATTATTAGTTGACGGGGGTGGGTGGGGTGAATGTCTGGGGGGGGGGGGTATCCAGGGGGAATACGTCCTACATTCTCTGACATTTATAGTCCTCCCTCACTGGAACGCTAGACGGAAGATACCAGACACGACACCGTCAACTGGTCATATTATACTCAGTTACACCGGGGCGACCAGTACTTGGCCGATTCCTATTATGCTGTGTTTCAAGCGAGGTAATGCTAAGATTACAGATGTTATGAGTTTTGGGGGGCTTTAGTCGTAGGCGTGTGGCTTGTTCATAACGAATATGGCCGGCTACATCACATGCATCACGTTGGCCTTCATGGGTGTGGAGTGAGTAAAAGAGTGCTTGGGGTTTAACGTCGTAATTAACACTCGTTCAGTCATGTGACGACGAGGGGTCCTTCTGGTGTGTGTATATAGTGTGTTTCCTTGTGGCAGGGCGAGTCCATGCCGGCAAAGTGCTGCCGCTATCATGCAGAAGACATCCCACCCAGTCACATTATACTGACACCTGGCCGACCAGCCCTGTTTCCTTGCTCTAACCTCTCAATGCTGAGCGCCAAGCGAGCCAGAAACAAGTACCATTTTTAAAGTCTTTGGTATGACTCGACCCAGGTCTGAGCCTGGATCTCCCGGCCTCGAGGCGGACGCTTTAACCACCAGATCACCTAGGTGGTCGCATGGGTGTGGAGGCCATGACACAAGAGTCCGAATGGGGGGGGGGGGGATATTGGGCCATACTCAGAGTTTTTCCACATACTGTGAAGATTTAGCCTTTTTGGTGCAAAAACTAGAAGTGTGGATAAGAAGATGAATCAGTGTACAGTCTCTATCCACATACATCTACATGTATACGTAAATATGAACTTAGCGACCACATTGGAGTCTCATTTGTAACAGAATGAGAAATGTGTAGATGATTTACCTCCCTTGACTGAACTCTTCAGTGTTTACGCTTTCTGCATCAACACGTTGCACGTCAGAAACACGGAGAGTGATATTGGTTGTTTGACACCAGAAATAAGTAACAGGTGAGGAAGATAACGATACATCTTGATCTGACGCCGTTTAAGTTGCTAAGACACCTAATGGTATTTCTGTTTTCATGTTGTAATATCACATTAAGAGCCGAGGAAACTGGCGTCTAACAGCTAGCCTAGCTCCAGATAGCTCTGAAACTCTGGCAAATTACAACATCTGAGCAATCTCAGACTGTCTTCATATATTGGAGTCAAGTAATGCAGTGCAGCTGTAAACTTCTTTGTTTTATATAACAGAGACAATGAGACACGAAGAAAGTAAGTAAGGAAGCTCTAATTGACTGTTTTTACTGTATGTACCAACACAAGCATCGGCCATGTCAGCAGCATGCTCACACTCAAAATGTGTACGGGTGGTTTGTATGTTGTAGGGATTATGTAGATGAGAATATTCTTCCCCCGGATAAATCACCAGAAGGGGACATAACTGTAGCAGGAGTTGGAGGAGTGCTGCTGCCCAGCCCGGTAGAGCGTAGAGTAACCATGTCGGGCCCAAACTGGCTAGATGTCATCAACCTCGGCAACAGCATTATTGGGGTCAGCATACTGGCAATGCCATTCTGTTTTAAACAGGTCAGTGGTTAATCTGAATTCAGTTGTTTTCTTACTTCGAGGTTTTGCCTTACCCCCTCAATATGAGGACTACATGTTATTGTTCTAATACGCACAGATGTATTTTTGGCTACTCTAAGGTTTTTTGAAGTCACTTCTGCATAATCTGGTACTCACAGTGGTGGCTGTACCTCCATGTGAGATAACTGGCTGATGTGGTGTAGTGATTAGAGCATCTGCCTCATAAATTTTAGATCTGGGGTTCAGTCACAAGTTGAGTCATATAACATTGATAATCTTGGTATTACTTTGCTTGGTGCTCAGCAAAAGAGTATAATATGCATAATATGACTGGGTGGGGCGTCATGTGTGGTGTCTACAGCCTTGTATTCCCATGAGATAGCACTGTAAATATGTTGGCACTATAACATACCATTGTTAATTACAACCAAAATGATATTGAAAGCATCTTTAAACCCCAGTTGGGTTTCCGTAGCCAAGTAGGTAAGCATGCTAGTGCACCATAATGACACAGTTGCCTCTCACCAAGTCCAGCTCCTGCCGGCTTCCTCTACAGTCGTACATGGGAAGATCTGCCAACAACCTGCAGGTGGCCGTTAATTTCTTACGGGCTCTGCCAGGTTGACTTCCTCTATTTTGCTGGCTGCCGTACTATAAATGAAATATTTTTGAGCACAGCGTAAAACACCAGTCAAATTAAACCCCAATTAAACTAAAACAAACAATCAAGTGAGGCAAATCAGGAGAAAAAGTTACAAAGCAAAAGTTTCCTTTCCTGCAGGCCGTTGCCTGTTCCCTTCAGAGATATTGACAGAACATAATGACTGTCCAGATCCTAACTGACGGATGAGTGTACTGTATATTTCAGTGTGGGCTGCTCCTGGGCATGCTACTGCTGTTTGCTAGTGCATGGATGACCAATATCTCCTCCAAGCTTCTCCTCAAGGCTGGCATCCAGTCACGAAGGCGGTCGTATGAGTTCTTAGGTAAGGCAGTCACTTTTAGTAGAGGAATGCTATGATTCACCATTTTGATTAGGATTTCATGATGGAAATGAATGCTATATTCTTCAAACAGTGTTTTAGGTCTTTGGTTGACTTATTATATGCCATATTTCGTTTAACATTGTGGAGCTGGATGGAAATGCAGTCAGAAGATTTTCATATTCTGTATCGTTTGTTTGTCTGCTTTTGTTTCCAGCTTATTTTACCACAGGCCACTTTGGAAAGTTGTTGGTGGAATTAGGGTATGTTCTGTTTTTCCTAATCTTAATCAAACGATTGTTTACTGGATGTCACGTTCTACCTAACAAAAATGGAGCTGAGGAAGCTGATAGCTCAAGACTTCCCATGCATGTTGTGGCAGAATCTAGTTGATCCACTTAATAGCTTAGCATAATAAATAAGCAAAGTAACTCCGAAGAAATTCATTTTGATGTTCTCAGTATTTCGACTTTAATTAAGTCATCCTCAGGTGTGGAGTCTCCTGAGGATGACTTAATTAAAGTCTAAATATTGAGAAGGTCAAAATGAATTTCTCTGTAGTTACACTGCTTATTTATTATGTTGTGGCAATGTTTATATGTGTACATGTGTATTATTCGTGTTGTATGATTTTCTGGCAGGTGTATAGGACTGAACGTGGGCTCGTGTGTGGCATTCTTTGTGGTGATGGGAGACTTGGGACCAGCTATTATATCCAGGATGTTTGACTGGGAGGTGGGTGTTATATAATATGGGGGTAAGGGGTTTTAGCTAATGAGCCATTGGTCTATTTGATACCCAATGTGGTATCTTGGGACATGCAACAAATTGAGACTCATCCAATTTTCTCTGAACAGCAATGAAATTTAGGATTATTTTGTTTTAAAATGCCTTTTCTTGAAACATGTGCATCTTACTTTTATGGTTTCTGTGGAAAGCTACATGTATAATTGAATTACGAACAAACATTCCCACTTATAACATAGAGATATACGCACCATATTGGTGGAAGGCAAATACATCTAGTCCACAATGGATGTTAGATTGCAGAAACAATCATGTGAGCGTGGTCGATGGCTTATTGTCCTCAAGGCCACATGAAACACGAGAACATGTTTTCTTCTGGTTTTAACAGTCTCACCCTAGAAGTTTGATTCTCTTAACCCTTTGTGTTGTTGGTTGAAATGAAATTGTTGTTTTTATTTATGTAGATGGTAATTCGTGATGCTTTTGTTTTTATTCACGAATAAATTCTAGATGATAATTCTCAGATTCTGGTGTCTGTAGATAATTATGCATTTTCTTCCAAGTATATTTGTTTACCTGTTGACGTGGTGTTTTTATACTATATATGATGATGTTGGTTCTTGTATATGTGATAGATGATAAATCTTGTCTTTTAGAAGGTGAGTCTTGGTTTCTGAACATGGTCATTTGTGTGTAGCGGCGTGTTTCTTTAAGATAGTTATTTGTGTTTGCGTCACAGATTACGTCTTTAGATGATTATCCATGTTTACAGTGTATTTGAATGTTCTACTATGTTTCTGCCTGTGATAATTGTTGCTTATGTTCATTATAATTCCCCTGTCCACTTGCAGAACTCGGCGCGGCTACGGAGTGGGTTGATGATTGTCCTGGCGCTCTTTGTGGCTTTACCACTGGGACTCCGCAGGAATGTAGAAAGCCTCAGCCACTTCAGTGCTCTCTCTATATGCTTTTATATTTCATTTATCACCTATGTAAGTAATCTGAAATAACAATCTGAAATGTCTTTACCACTCTTCTGTTAAAATAAATATATTTCAGAGTATAATGAATGTTCTGCTGTATAAGAATCACATTAGTCAGGGAATGTCCATTCTTGTCCAGCCACATGATACTCTGACTAACTGATTCTAACTTGTCCTTGTGTTTCCTTGTGCAGATGTTTGTTGTGGCCTTCCCCACTCTGCTGGCTGGCTCGTGGACCACTAAGGTTAACTACTGGAGGATTGAAGGACTATTCCAGAGTCTGCCCATCTGCTCATTGGCCTTTGCCTGTCAAACGTAAGTCAGTATCCAATGAGTGCCTAACTACCCAACTATAAGCTAGTAACCTGGCAGACTGGCCAACATAAGTTGATAGCTTGTCATACCCAAGTCAGTAGGCTGTAATATATTTTAGTAACTGGCCAATCAAACATAAGTCAAACGTATGTCAATAGCCTGTGAAATGTAAGTTAGTAGCCTGTCAAACAAATGTTAGTACATGTAGTCAAACTAGCTAGTCATCGGCCAGGAAAAAGTCAGTATACAGGCCAAACTGACTAATGCCAGTCAGTCATTCACCAGACAAGTATTGGTCAGTCTGTGCTGGACAACTGGTGGTCAGTATCCCTGAAGTATTCATGTAGTAACTAGTTATTTAGTGCTGGACAGGTGTTAGTCAGTAACCTGGCGAGCATATTAATCAAGATATCTTTTTCTCGGGCAGCTTTGTAGACCTTGATCTGTATCCTGCTAAATATAAAATGTACTAACCCCTCAACAGTTGGAAGCTGCAAAACCTCTAGGCTTTACATATTTACGTCATGCTGAACATTGTATAGACTCATGTGTTTGTCCTCCAACAGGCAGTTGTTCATCATCTACGATTCATTACCTGAGCCATCGCTGAAGACCATGAGCTCTGTGATCAGTGGAGCGATCAATCTGTGTACAGCCGCTTATCTTCTGGTATGTACCTCGATATGGCTTAAATTTGGCAATAGGGCCATACTGAGTTACCTCCCATGAGGTCACACTCCCAGTTGTGTGGAGCGTTTTAAGGAGCAAGCTGTGTTAACGTGTAAGTAGCACCTCAGAATCTGCATATTAATATAATTTTTCAAGTCCAGCTGCTGGAGTAAATTCAGAAATCCCCTGATGCAATAAGGAGTATCAGTAGCAAAGAGTATCAGTGAACTTGGCCTAATGAATTAGATGTTGTATGCTGCGGATACAACATGTAATAGAGGTCTGTACCAGGGTATTTTCCTCTCCGTATTTGAACGTTGCCTAGCCTTTGAAATCAGTATGTTCCTTAATGAGTAATGATCAGCCGAGGGAATGGCATGTCGCAGCGGCTTTGAAACTCTTGTGTAAGGGCCATATTGGCTGTTTTAGACCTTTGCTTTGGTTAAAACTTCCCTCATTCAGAATCTGGTATTCTCTGTGATATGGATTTTTTCGATGCAGGATTCACACTGTTACATAGTATAGCTCAAAAGCCGAAAACTCCTACAGTGCGAAGAATTTACGATAAACAAAAATGTCTAGCAATTGGCAAGTAGTTCTTAGTGGAGCCTCTGCCTAAAACAAGCGATATCTGAGTAACGGAAGAGTTTTAAAACTCGTATACTGTGCGACCCCCTCTGCTGATCATTGCTGATTAAGGAACATACAGATTTTAAAGGTTGGGCAGTGTCTAAGTATGGATATGAAGATACCCCTGGTTTTTCAAATGGACCTCTGTTTGACGTTGTGTCCGTAGCACACACTGTCTAATTCATTAGGTTGCAATGAACTCTGCCTATGAAGCTCAAGAATGTAGACTTCATTCAAGATGTTTCTAAATTCATTTCTGCAAGATGCAATGGCTGATGTCCTTTTTTTTACTGTACCGTTGCTGAGAAAGTGTGTGTAATTGTCATTATCGTGGCCTAACCTGCATACTCCATACTTCAGTAAGCAAGCCCCATTTCTCTTAGTTTCATGACTCAAAAACTATATATACTTAGAAGTGAAGAAAATTTTGTGTGTGGCATGGAACAGCATCATGGGTCAAATAAAGCTGTGTTTGTAAGGACATGTAATTGTGTTTTCAGTGACTTGTTTGATAGGTTTTTTCTGAGAATGGACTAGATGCAATTGTTTCATGCATGCATTACTGCAGAGCAAGTGGAACATAATACAATTATAGTGGTAAATGCAGCCATCATTGCATGTGCAGTGGAGACACAACTGATTCCGTACAGGAATCACACGGTATAACACAAAGGCTATTGTAACACAGCTTAAATAAATTTAACCAATAGGTTTAAAATTAATTTTTCTTATTTTATTTCAATATACTGACATGTGACTTTTGTACTAACAGACAGGGTTTTTCGGCTATGTGGCCTTCTCGGACCAGGCCTTAGGAGGAGATGTTCTGACTCTGTTTCCCAGAACCCTGTTTTCTGATATCATGAAGCTAGGCTTTGTGCTGTCCATAGCGATTAGTTTTCCTCTGGTGATCTTCCCATGCCGAGCAGCTGTCTTCACGCTCTTCTTCCCTCAGGTAAGCCAGCTTGTTCACACTCTCCTGTCAGACCATGTATCACTGTACACGTTCAGTCTTCCCTCAGGTAAGCCAGCTTGTTCACACTCTCCTGTCAGACCATGTGTCACTGTACACATTCAGTCTTTAAATACTATGCTGTTTAGGTGTAATAAACACCCTTTAGTTCTCAATGTTTTACACCTTTTAAGAGTAACGAAAAGAGTATTATTAGTGTAGAGGTATTAATGGAGTGACCAGGTTCTAGGTCAACTCTACATTCTTTCTTGTTAAAAATGCTAAAATGCATGTCTGCTTAAAAGAACAGACCCCATTGTTAGAAAGCACTCATCGTCTGAAAGGCAATGTCTTGCTGATTCCAAATATGGTTTTCATTATTTTTTGGTATTTTCTTTACAGTGATTAAAATGGAAATAAAGATTGTGGCGCTACGGTTGATTTTTTCAACCATATTAAAGCACAGTGACATCACGGATTCCTTTTAGCTGCAAAACATGAACGTGAATATATATGTAACCCCTGCATGTGTATTTCTTGTGAAAACATAACAGTTATAACCTGTTCAGTGGCAAAAAAGAATCTGTGACCAAATGGTCCAAAATGTCCACCGTACTTCAATCTTTATTTCCGTTTTACTCACTGTAAAAAAATGGCCAAAAAATAATAAAGTTCACATTTGGAATCAGCATAAAATTGACTTTCAGGTGATGTGTACTGTGGTCTGCTCTTTTAAGAGTTTCCTACATTTTCTGAAGTAACAGTTTTTTACCTTCCACTCAAGAGTGGGAAATCCAGTCCCCAGTATAGTTTTTTGTATGGGGAAGGAAACTAAAATCTGAACGGCTCAGTTTATGCAAAAGCTGTTGGAGAGAGTAGATATTCCTGTGGGGTAATAGTCAAAGTATTTTCAACAGACTTTTGTATGTGTCTAATTACGTCCCAACCGCCATTAAATTCCTTTCATTCAATATTTAGTGAAGATCACTGAAGCAATAATATGTGTAGTTCAAGTTTGCCATCATTGTACTGTGAGGTTTGTGATCTATTTGTATGCTTTATATGGCTTATGTTTGCACATTTTGCAGAAACCGAAATCTCGGGATGACTTTGGAGAAACTAACCGGATACCTGATGTACATTTCCGGTTCATTACCTGTGCCATTGTGCTTGGTACTCTGATAATAGGCATCTTGGTACCCAACGGTGAGCTTATAATAGCAGCCTTTTGCTCAGTGGTGGGATTGTCTTGGCTAGTGTATCCCTTTTGCCCGTTTTTGAGTTTATCATAGTTAGCATCCTGGTGCCTGACAGTGAGGTTATAGTAGTTAGTATCTTTTTGTGGAATGGTAAGTCATTGTCGGTTTTCCTGGAGCACGTCAGTGATTTTGCCGTGTTCAGTAGATTAATGTCTGCTGGTTTGTTCATCATATAGTCATTGTCTGATGCCCATTGTCAAGTTTAACATGCTACGCAGTGGTGAATTTGAAAAGTTACTATCTGCTGCCCATTAGCCCATGATTGCTTTGTGGAACCGAGCCCAGTTGCCTGATCATGAAATTATCAAAACCAGGATTCAAGAACTTCATTGGGAATTTATCAAAGTCAGGATACTAGATGCATAATGGTACATTTGTGAAAACCGACACTTCTTGTGCGTAATGGTGAATTTAACAAAGCCAACATCCTTGCACCTAATTATAACTTTTACATGTTTTTATGTTAAAGTGAAAGACAGCGCATGTTCTAAGGTGAGTTTGCCGAAAAGGTTGGGCAATATTATGTTCTCAAAGCTCTTTTTCTAACAACTACTACAGCGAAAATTGAAGAAGTCCTTCTGTCTGTGCTGTGATGTAATTGTCCCAAGCATGGAACATTCTTGTAACTTGAGACTGTGGTAAGCTGCTAGAGTAGTGTTTGAAACTTGAAAGAAAAGAACACATTTATACAACCTATACCTTAAAAAAAAAAGAGCTCTACTTGCATTTAAATAAAAAATCTCAATTTTCTGGCGAAAGTGCTTGTTATTTGAGTATTGAATAGTTAAACATCCAAGACTGAGAAGCCTTTTTAGACCGCCATTTTAACAGATTGCTTTCGTCATCGTGCTTAGCTTTGCAAAGTAGCTCTTCTGTTTTTGAAGGTTAAAAAAAAAATCATGTAGATAACGTAATGGAGGGCTTCATTGGGGACACCAGGTCTAGTTCTGCTGATAGTGAATGTAACTTAGGCTTACAAGGCTACCAGCTTGAATTGCAGAGGAGTGAGGCCGAGAGCAGTAGTTCAACCAACCACGCATCAAGCTCATGTGAGTGGGAACATGGATTTCTGGCTTTGACAGGGGAAATCTGTGAAAGGACAGGTTACGCTCTCTGCTTTCAGGGCATTGCAATTCACACATGTTGGCAGCCGACAGCCACGCATGTAGGCACAATATGGCCCTCTAGTACATCTCAAACTCTTCCTTTTTAGAGTTGGCTTTAACCGAACTTAAAATCCACGAGTATCACGATGTACAAACATATTTAGCTAAGGCTGGAAATGCACGTTAATTAAACGGTAGGAGTAAAGCCTAATGCGCAGTGACGTCACAATGAATATTCAAGAGGAGGAAAGGAGGATTTTCATTGGACAAGCCTAAAACATGGCAGGATTTTCTGTGTGCCCTGAATAGGTGGATTTTGTAAAAAATGACGATGTTTAAAACAGTTTGTCTCTTTTATGAAACCTTTAAAAATGTATAAAACATAGTACTCCACACAGTTTGTATAGCTTTTTCATTTAAGGTGTAGGTTGTATAAATGTGTTCTTTTCGTTTAAGTATATATGTAAATTTATAACATGAAATAATCAAGAAACTTACTCCTGCCACAACACAATGGTCTGGAAAAACTTTGCAGCGTCGTTCACACATGTATTAGTAATAATTAAAACATACAACATTAAAACAGTGTGCTGTCCCTACGTGTATGTTTTTACATGTTGCATTGACAGGCAACTCAGGACATTTACGTTGCAGCTAATAAACGGCTGATACCTTCTAGAGCTCTCATTCACCACTCTCTCATAAGCCTAAAAGCATGGGCCCCTTCAGATCCCCATTCGGCAGCACAATACTCCACACTTCAAACAAAGATAAATCAGCAATGAATTCATACATTTTCATACAATACAGGTTTTTACATTCAAGAGAGAATTTTGTTATCTTTTTTATGAAAAGTACCTCAGTCATGAGCTGTCTTTTACTTTAATAGCGAACTGTTTGTACAACAGTATTGCTGAAAATTGTACTAAGCATCAAATTTTACTTTATCTTATCTATATTTACAGACATGTCTTCTTTGTACATGTTTGGTTCTAGTTAGAGGCTACAGCCTGGTCCCAATGTCATGCTATTCTTCCATGTAACACCTGTTGTATGGTTACAGTGGAGTTTGTTCTGGGCATGTGTGGGGCCACCATGGGAACTCTGATATCCTTCATCCTACCTGCTATCTTTTTCATCAAGGTCTCTGCCAGTCTCACTGATGGCAAAGGGATGGCTAGGGTAAATATCTCTAATGTTTCAATACTCACCTTTCACACGTATCCAGTTCTGGTCGTAAGTGGGAAGGTTCACCAGCAACCAGCTGGTGATCATAGGCTTCCCCCGGGCCCTGCTCGGTTTCATCACACCGCTGTCATGTAAGTGAAATGTTCCTCAGTACGGAATCAAACACCAGGCAAATAAATAAATAAATTAATGACACGAGTATCAACCTGTGGCATTGTAACGTAATGAATGAGTTATGTTCAGCATTGAAGGATTTCTTGGGGGAGTCCTTGATCCGTATATACTAAAGATAAAGGTTGGTGCACGTCACTTTGTCGGCCATTTTCATAAGCAACATGATGTTGATGTGGCTGAATGAAAAAAAAAAAAAAATTCTTAATGCAATCTCGAGCAAAAAATTGTGAACTCGTTTGCTGTTCTGTAGGTTCTCTTGTGAACACACACCCTCTCACTGAATCATATGATCAGTTATTATTTGATTGTTAATTTATGCCATAATCAAGAATTTCACTCTTATAAAATGGTGACCGTGCAGCTTTATTGGTGGAGGAAGCTGCAAGGAGTGAACCACAGTTTTGGTGAACTCTCAAACAACGTCTGTTATATTATTTGGAGGCAGGTGGTGTCTAGTGAACGTCATGTCAGGCCTCGGAGCACAGATACTGGTTTGTTAGCACCAATACCCAATGTACAATGAAAGCATGGGAATGTACAAAATTTCCTGTCCATGAATTGATTTGAACCAATGTCTCCTGTGACCCGACAGTGGGATACTGACAGAAGTCCAAACTGGGACACGTTACATCATTTTAGTGATGCTGAAGATTCTAGTGCAGTGTCAATAGCGTGACATCACAGAAAACCATTCAACCCAACATGTTTGATGTGTAACAAAAGAAGTATGGTGTAAAAGTCCTAATTCACTTTAAACGACAACCTTTAGGAGAGAAAGATCCCTTATTCTTGCAATATGTCATGTGGATGTTGCGTTGTTGTAAATGCAACAGTATTTTTTAGTTATTGACTGTCTCATGAGCATGTTGTCATTGTTACATTTTTGTGCTTGTTACAGGCTGTCTGATGAATATGTTGTTACAGTTTGTGTTAGTTTCACACTGTCTGGGGACTACAGTATGTTGTTGTTAGCACAGTTTGTGTTAGTTTCACACTGTCTAAGGACTACAGTATGTTGTTGTTAGCACAGTTTGTGTTAGTTTCACACTGTCTAAGGACTACAGTATGTTGTTGTTAGCACAGTTTGTGTTAGTTTCACACTGTCTGGGGACTACAGTATGTTGTTGTTAGCACAGTTTGTGTTAGTTTCACACTGTCTAAGGACTACAGTATGTTGTTGTTAGCACAGTTTGTGTTAGTTTCACACTGTCTAAGGACTACAGTATGTTGTTGTTAGCACAGTTTGTGTTAGTTTCACACTGTCTAAGGACTACAGTATGTTGTTGTTAGCACAGTTTGTGTTAGTTCCTTGGTGTCTGATGAATACCATATGTTGATGATGTTGTGGTTACAGTTTGTGTTGGTTGCGGGATGCCTGATCTGTGTGGTCAGCACTTACACCACTTGGACTACCCAGAAGGCAGCGTTGGACAACCTCAACCCTCAGAATGCAAACCTGATGGCAGATACCAAAATGAACCCTGATGAGCTGAAAAAAGCTGTGGAGGCCAAACCTGGTAAGTGATTCACAAGGCCTAATAGTCTTTTATTTCCTCTTTTAATCCCTCAGACAAATTTTGTCTGAATGATATTGCTACATTTTCTTACTTACCATCTGTTTAGTTCGAATTACCTTGTTGACTTTTGTCAACCCCTTATATTTCAAGATGGTGATAAATTTTACCACATCTACATGTCTTTATTGTACATTTCAAAATACTGTTGACAGCAGTGTGTGAGTGTGCACCTCTCATGATTTACCTGTGTGCTTGACAGTTGAGAACAGAGCAGGTGTGGAAAAGCAAGAGGACCTTGGCGGAGGACCAGAAAAGGATAAAGAGGCGCAGATTGAATCACCTGATAAACAAGACGATAGCAAAGGTATCAACAATCAGCACCAAGATTTTTACCTTTCCTTCTGTCAAAGTTGTCCAAAGGGTATTGTTACAGCCATGTCTGTCTGTCCGCTTGCACATCCCTCTGTTACTGAAATATCTCGAGAGTATGGTTTACTGACCTTTGATCTATCTTCTTGTGGTCAGAATTCAGATTTGGTTTGCAACATTGTATCCCCAAAGATACTGAGACATTCAATGATACTTCAAACACAGGCTCACTGGTGGGTTTCCCAGAACATACATCTATATATGTGTGCGGATGGTTGAAATGACCTTTGCAAAGTTCACATTTGATCAGTGCTATAGGTGTATGTGTTGCTCCCAAACTACCGAGCCTTTCTGTTCATTGGAACTTCATAACATGGAGTCACTTGAAAGTCACCAAGACTAGACTGCATCGTGGTGATCCCAATTGACCTTTGACATCCTATCTCGGATCAGACTATTTTTGCTTCAAACATTATCTTTTAGAACTGCAGAGTTAAATTCAGAGAAATTTTATACTTTAGATTTACTGGCCTTTTCCCCCAGATTGTGTGAGGTTGTGTTTAAGACAAGTGACCTAAATCCGTTGAACTACTTTCGCAGGAGACTGTCCATGTGTGGCTTGTTTTCTAACTAAAACGTCAGCCAAGTGCAGAATGCACTACATAGAAGTGTTCACAAATTAGTCTATATCTGGTCAGTGTATGGTCAGGGCCAGTGACCTTTGATCTGCACATAAAATGTACAAATTGAGCTGCTGAGCTTTTCAAAGGGTATATCTGAAACTGTATTCTGTGTAATAATGTATGTAAGCTTTGTGATGTAAATGTTGGTAAGAAGGGGTCGAGACTCGACATTTGATGAAATGTCCTGAGAGACATATCTGACTTACATTTGTGATGAAGATTTATAAGTTGAGAATATGAAACTTGAATGATAAATGTCATTGATAAAGCAGTTTTTGTGTGAAAATTTTTTGCTTATTTAAACCATAATATGTTTCTTGTGGATGATACATTTAAAGTACAGTATTGCAACTGTCTTTGTGTTTTTATAACTTTAGCAAAACATGTTCAGGATTCTGCGAAAAAGAATGAAAAGCGACAAGAACCACCTATTCCCCATGCACCCCCTGATGAGGTAAGCCACAACAGAAATGTAATCCATTTATTCATTTACTTGCTTGATTTTTGTTCAGAGTGCTACATAATAAATTGAGGGCCTGCATGGTCGAGGGGATTATTGCAGTAGTGCAGCATAATGACCTAGGTGTCTCTTACCATTGTGTTCGCAGCAAGTTCAAGCAGAGCTCATGCTGTCTTCCTGTCCAGCTGTACGTGGGAAGGTCGGCCATCAGCCTGCGAATTATTGTGGGTTTCCCTCAGGCTCTGTCTCCTTTCCTCTCACCATAGTGTTGGCTGGCGTCGTATAAGTAAAATGATCTTGAACACTGCGTAAAACACCAATCAATTAAATAAAACAAATACTGGATAAATTTTAACTTAGACGAATTTAAAATAGGTGAAGGAAACAGGGAGTCAGTGCCTTCTTCATCAGCAGGTAGCTGGCAACCTCCTGACAAAGCGTGTGTAAGCTAATTCAACCAAGAAGCCTGTAAATGGCTGAAATGTAAAACTGCTGACATAGTACCCCTTTCACACCCCTGATTAGGTGAGCTAGAACAGAAAAGTAAGATGCTGTGAAAAAATTCACTCCTGGGTTCACTGGTTCACAATATGCACTGTGATGATCATTGGGTTTGTGTTTCATCAGAAAAGAATATGTGGTTTTCTTTCAACTTGAAATTGTGTATTCTCTGAATGATCTTTTGACTTCTTTTCCTAGCCAATTGACCAGCAATCTGACAAAAAGAGTGATAAGAAGGATGAAAAAGAGCAGAAAGATGAACTGAAAAATGATGTTTTGGACAAAGACAAAGAAGAGAAAAAAGAAGATGATAAAATAGTTCCAGATTCGAAAAAACAAGATATGGTGGCTGCTGAGGAGAAGGCTGAAAAGCCAGCGAATGCTGGGAAAGACGAGGTAGCCAAAGACACTGATGTTAAGGACAAGAAGGAAAAAAAACAGGGAGAAGCAGTTGACAAAGAAGAACTTGACAGGAGTGAGAGAGAGGCTGAAAAGGTGCAGAGGGAAGAAGATAAGAAAAAGCAAAAAGAATTGATTAAAAAGCTCGAGGAACAGCATGAAAGTCAGAAAAAGTTAATCGAAGAGGGAAAGAAAATTTTGGAGGAACTTAAACTGCATCGCAGTGAGGTTCACCTCAAGCTGGTAAGCACCTTTTGTAAGCAGCTTTCACTTCCTATTCTGTATCTGCATTTGTTTGTTTATTTTAGTCTGCGTGGCTGTTTCTCATTCAAAACTGTATTTATGTTTTTGTAGGGAGACCAACTAGGTAGCAAGGAAGATATAGCCCAGCAACAAGGAATAGCACAGCAACAAGGTGTGGCTCAACCTGGTCTGGCACAACAAGGTGTGGTTCCACAACCAGGTGTGGCACAGCAACAAGGTGTAGCTGAACCTGGTCTGGCACAACAGGGTATGGCTCCACAACCAGGTTTGGTACAGCAACAAGGTGTAGCTCAACCTGCTCTGGCACAACAGGGTATGGCTCCACAACCAGGTGTGGCACAGCAACAAGGTGTAGCTCAACCTGGTCTGGTACATCAGGGTATGGCTCCACAACCAGGTGTGGCACAGCAACAAGGTGTAGTTCCACAAGGAGTAGCTCAGCCGCAAGGAATGGTGCAGGGTGTCGTGCAACAACAACAAGGTGTTAATCAGCAACAAGGTGGCATACAGCAAGTGCAGGGAGGAATGCAGCAGCTAGCCCAACCAGTTATGGCTCAGCAACAGCCAGCTGGGGGTCAGCAACAGCCAGTGGTAGGCCAACAACAACAAGTTGTGGATCAGCGGCAGCCAGCTGGGGGACAACAACAACCAGTTGTGGGCCAGCAACAGCCAGCTGGTGGACAACAGCCAGTTGTGGGCCAGCAACAGCCAGCTGGTGGACAACAACAGCCAGTTGTGGGCCAGCAACAGTCAGCTGGGGAACAACAGCAGCTAGTTGTGGGCCAGCAACAGTCAGCTGGGGAACAACAACAGCCAGTTGTGGGCCAGCAGCAACCAGCTGGGGAACAACAGCCAGTTGTGGGTCAGCAACAGCCAGCTGGTGGACAACAACAGCCAGTTCTAGGACAGCAACAGTCAGCTGGGGGACAAAAACAGCCAGTTGTGGGCCAGCAACAGCCAGCTGGGGAACAACAGCCAGTTCTGGGCCAGCAACAACCAGCTGGGGGACAACAGCCAGTTCTGGGCCATCAGCAGTTGGCTGAGGGACAACAACAGCCAGTTGTGGCCCAGCAACAGCCAGCTGGGGGACAACAAGAAGGTGTGGGTCAGGAACAACCAGCTGTGGGACAACAGGCTTTGGTAAAACAACAGCCTCCAGTTTTATATCAGCAACAGCAAAATGTGGCCCAGCAGCAGCCAGCTTTGGGTCAACAACATCCAGGTTTGGGTCAGCAACAGCCAGTTGTGAGACAGGAGCAGCCAGGTGTCGCCCAGCAACAGCCAATTCTAGATCAACAGCAGCCATTTCAAGGCCAGCAGCAACCATTTGCGAGGCAGGAGCAGCCAGTTCTAGGTCAGCAACAGCGAGTTTTGGGCCAGCAACAGCAAGTTGTGAGACAGGAGCAGCCAGCCATGGGACAGCAGCAAGGTATAGCACCGCAGCATGTTATGATACAGCAGGGATTGGGCCAGCAGCCAGTAGTAGCCCAACAAGGATTGGCACAACATCCGGCAGTGGGATCTGATGGTAAACAAGAAGTTGGTGTGGATAGCGTAAATAAACAAGGTCAGGATGGGCAGGAAATCCTGGAGAATCTGGGAATTGACTTGCCAGAAAAAGAGGCAGCCAAACAACATGGGGAACAACAAAAACAGCATGAGGAAGTAGACCTGAAGAGAAAGAAACGAGATGTAGGGGCAGGGGAGCCCAACTTCCTAGACATGGGACTGCACCTCAGCGACGACATGGATGCCAAGGACAAACTGAAAGTAGAAGCTATCGGACGTGATTTAAAGCATGTAGGGGCGCTAAGGTCTAGCAAATAGGTAATTCGTGGAGGGGAGATGAGAGACTCTTGTTTCACCATTATGGCATCACATAAAGGCACAGATGTCGGAGTTCAGTGGACAATGTTCCTAAAATGTCTCACAACGAGGCATGATTTGTTCATAAAAACTGTAAAGTGGTAAAAACTGCTTTCAAAAAAGGTCGTCTCGTACATTATGGATTGTATTTTGTGAGAAGTTTTATTACTACCTATAATTTGCTCCTGGATTGGGACCAAAGAACTTTTATCTTTGAAGTCTTTATAGTTTTATTTCTTCATATTAGCCCCTTGGCAAGAAGACATATTATGGGGTAATGTTGGTGGTGATAAAGAAGTGAAGATGACCTTATTCTCTGCCTGTTGATGCTATGTACGTAAATAAGACACATTATATACTTGTATCATACGTGCACAGTTCAGTCAGTAGTAAACCTTGTAGAAACCATTTTGAAATATGATGTCATTTTTTAAAATGAAAATTGACCAGTTTTGAAATCAATTCTCCTTTTGAAATAAACAGTTGAAACTTAATACTGTCAAAAATGAAAAATGTACCAATTGACCAAAATCCATTGTGTTTTTTTTTATTTCAGAATAGGTAAACTTTTATTTGAAATATATATACAGAAAAGTAGCCTACTCGATTTTGTCCAGGTCAGAAGTGGTTTTTGTTTCAAAGCTGGGACTTATCTCAAATGAGGTCTTTGCAGACCGTACCTCTGCCTTTTTAAAAGGGAAATACAACTCATTTTGTCCATCAGCTGTTAAAAATACAACATTTTCTTTGTTGCTTGTCGAAAATAGAGAGCTCTTATGCGATATGTCTCAGTTGATGCCGTAATTTTTATGCCGATTGGCCCAGTTTTCGCCTTCCACACAATATCGACTCAATCTTCTCCTCAGAACTGGGCATAACCCAATTCCCGGAGGATTATCAGTTACCCAATCACACAATAGTCTTTTCTCAGACCCCCTCAAGACTACATGTGGGTTGGATAGCGTTTATACCTTGTTTATGATATGCATTTGTTCGAGATTGTCAACATGCCTTTACATGTACATAAATGATATTATACACAAATAGTTTGGAAACGGTCGTAGGTATAAGTACCGTTGTCTTTTTTTTCTTGAGATATGGTGTATTATTACCACTGTATAGGTATGTTCTGTTCCTTTCAACTAAATCCTTCTATGTCACGTTGTTGTAAAAAGTTGTAAAGGTGCTACATTTGCACTTAATAATGTATATTATGTTTAAAAATTCGCAGAAAGAATGAAAATGTGCTCAGTGCCCATGTGTAGTATGTGATCTCGTAGAAGTTTAGTGTGTGATTTGGAATCACGTAATGGGCTGTAGTGTGACCAGTGACTGTTGGAGTACGAATGACAGCCATGAGACTGAGGGAAGTACACCGTAGTGTGACTGAACACTGGTCACCCAGCCATCTTAAGGCGTATAACCGGACTACAGTGGTTGGGCCTATCATATACCCGCAGTAGAGTGTAGTGTACATCATAATTATTATCTGCTTGAGGTGAAGCCATCTCCTGTGGAAATACGCCTGCCTGAGTCATTATGATCTGGCAGTGTGAAAGCATGTTCTTCATTGGCTCAGCTCGCGAGTACAATGGCGTTTTGGGTATATTGTATCAGCACTGGGATCACACCGCATGAATTGTACATATTAGGTCTGTACTTCAATTAAATTCACTATATCCTGAGCTGCATTACGGTTATAATTGCAGCCATGTACATTTATATATTTATATATATATGTTTGTGGTTTTCAGGAGGGTTACATCGTGCCTGTGTATACCTGCAACTTTGTTCAGGCAAATGCAATGTGTAATCGTCCTCTGTCCTGTGTATTTGTTGATTAAATGCCATAACTTATCGTATTGTGCTGTTCGATTTTATTTACATGTATGTTCATCTTAATAGAGTCTATTTCCGCGTCATAAGAGTGATAGTGAATTTCATCTATAGTGTGATCCATTCCCACTGTACACAATATTTTTGATCAGATCTTGTGTGGTATAAACCGTCTCAATCAAACTATTCGAGAATTGTAAGAAATAAATTATTACGGAATTAAGTTTTAATGATATCAGTTTATGGCATGTAAGCATACACAGTTTGTTGTTCAAGTCACAGCTAGGAAATTATGGATGCACCCAAACATGTAATGTGAAATAATGGTAGCAATGGTGGACAAAAATAAATGGCCAAGTAGATTGCCAGTTGAGCCTCCAGTATCCCTGAATTGTTCTGTGTTGTTTGCTTTGGACGCATTTCGCCGAACGGTTACAAATTGTAAGCTCTCTATACCAGTTAAGAGTTCTGACATGTTAACCCGTTAGAGGTTGGTAAAACCTGTTTAACCTATTCAAGCGTAGCCTTGTTGCATCCAGAGGACTGCGGTGCGGGTCTGTGTAACCTGGCGCAAGCACACTGGCAAACTCAGTCACTCGTAGAATCCGGCCACCCATTATTGTTACAAAATGTTAGTTTTTACCCAGTTCAGAACGAATCGTGAACTATGGATTCGAGACGTGCCCTAATATGGAAAGCACAATGGAGCCTGTGCACACCTAAACCATATGGCCTTATAAGTGTGGTCAAATATGCGTGCTGAGCACTAGCTCGTTCCAAATACAGGAGTTTTGGTCCGAGAGAATGTCGTTCACGTAGAAATTGTTCTAAATCTAAATGGTCCCAAACCCCTGTAGGTCAAAACTTTGTAATAGAGGTCATTCCCTGCTGTTAATCTCAATTGTCTCGTTGTGGCAACACAACTACAAAGGAACAGGGGCGTATTACAGAAGACAAGAGAGCACCCCACTTTGACGGACTGGTTCTAGGTGGGGCGTTGATCCTTATTTTCGTACTACTCTGCGATTTTGATTATTCAAATGTCCTCGCTGATCGGTTGAGATTGGCTGAGACTTCAGTTTCCCTTCTAGCAGGCAACAGCATTCGGCCATCGTTTTTCCTGATTGTTCAAGGTCCAACGGCAGCAGACTCATTGGCTGGGTCTCGTCTTGCAGGCAGGTGTCTTTGCCGTTGTGGTCCAGTGAGGCAGCACATAACCATGTCTTCATTGGTCTGTTACGATATGATTGCAATACTGGTAAAGGCGACTGTCAACTCCAATGATGACGTCCTGGCTGTAGTGTTTGTACTTACAATGTGTACGTCTGTGTTTTTAGAATACCCCACATGGCTCGCCACAGAACTGTAGTGGCGAGCCATGTGGATAAAGTGTTGGAATTGACTTCAAGTGTTAATGTCTATATCATTTGGTCATCAGAAACCACTCGGTAAACATTACAATGGTGACGAAGAGGAGGAGACGCTGTTCAGACAACGACCTGCCGCTTAACTCTGAAAACACGAACATTTAGACTGAAATCACAACACACCCCAGTCCACGAGCGTTGCTGTTGCAACTGATCGCTCTCACACAAACATGGCCTCAGTTTACCCCATTCCCCAACTTTCCCGTATCAAGACCTAAATACTGTATCTGTATGTTAGACTAAGTGGACCAGTCGATTCAATAACTTTCTAGTGGCTCTTGGCCTGTCCCATAAACGTGCTTTACTGCTACATCATGTTGGCGAGGAATTACAAAACGTGTTCGACACCATATCAGATTCAGGTGAGCCTGAGGACTTTGATACAGCAGTGGTCAGTCTAATAGTCTATTTAAAACCTAAGAAAAACACAGAGTACGAGAAATACATCTTCCGTCAAGCTGCACAAAGAGCTAATGAAACATTGGACTGTATTCATACTCGCCGTCGACAACTTTCTCTCAACTGTGAATTCACTGATGCGGAGTCACAGATTATACAGAAATGTATGTTTGCTAAACTTCGTCGACGAGCTCTACGCACCCCTGACTGTCACTCACTGACCTTCTGAACATGGGACGTTCAATGGATATCTCTGATCACCAGCCTAACAAAACAGAGAGAAATGAACTGTCTGTTGTGCAAATCATTACTCGAAGGAAACAGCAAAGGAGGAACATGTTTGATTCCAAACAGAAATCGCAACAAACACAAAAAAGGGAAACTCATGACTCGAAAACAGAGAAAGAAAAACAACATGTCGGAACCATGGAGGACATTACCCACACAAAAAGATCGTACATCATGCTCAGCCTGTGGTGTAGAATGTAGTGCTTGTCATTAAGTCAGCCACTATGCTCGCTGCTGTTCATCTAAATCCAGTCAAGTATATTAAGTATCTTCAACACCACAACAGAATTATCAGCCCGAAGCAACAGATTCATCGGAAGAGGAGTAAGTGTGTTCAGTACATAACATGGGTGCCACACATCCAAAAGTTGAACTGATAATTGAAGATACACCTGTGCAGCTGGTGACAGATTCTGGTGCAAGCATCTATTTGCTGAACAAAAGACACTTTGACCTCAGTAAAGACAAAATCAGCCTACATCAGACGAACAAAAAAGTCTACCCCTATGGATGAACTAAGCCACTAGCAGTTAAGGGTCAAACAACTACGCTTGCGACACAAAAATCAAACAAGTTAGGTAACATTCCTTGTTGTCTGGACCTGATTCACTGCCAAGCTTTCAAACAACAGTCTATCCCAATCTCCTGCACATACTACATGATGTCAATAATGATTCCAGGCAAAGTATGGATAGGGAGATAATTCTATCTATCTTGCTGCAAGAATACAGCGACAGATTTGTAAGAATTGGAAAGCTAAGAGATGTCCAAGTAAAACTACACATCGAAAGTAATGGTAAATCAGTTACACAAAGCCACAAGCCCTTACATTTTCAGCTGCGTGAAAGAGTGGAACAGGAACGTGAACATTTGAAATCGCTGGATATAATTGAGAAAATGGATGAACCAACATCTTGGGTCTCACCCACAGTAGTAACTCCTAAGCCAAAAAAATCCACACCAGTTGCGACTATGTGTGGATATGATACTACCCAATACAACGTTGGGTGACCTCACCCAACGCAACCCGTCTCCTCAGTACACTGCCAGCCAAGCTAAAGTTGTTGCTTATGCCTCCCGTACTTTATCATCGGTGGAACAACGGTAGTCACAAGCTGAAAGAGAAGCTCATGCCATCGTTTGGGCTTGTGAACATTGCAAACTCTGTGTGGAGGGAGTACCTTCTTCATCGTTACAGACAACAAACCGGTTGAGATAATCTGCAATAACCCGATATCCAAGCCACCAGCACGAACTGAACAATGGGCTCTTCGCCTACAGAATTTTGATTACAAGGTAATTTACCGCCCTGAAGATCAAAACCCTGTCGATTACCTCAGTCGGCAACCAGTCACATCGAACCAGGAAACAAGAGCACAGAAATTAGCCGAAGAGCATGTTAGTTTTCTGTCTCTCAACCGCCTCTCAAAGCGACAAAATCTGGCCAGGTCCTCGCTCTTGTCAAGCAGTGTATAGCGTCGGACAAATGGTATGAAGAGCTGAAATTTGCTAATCAGGACTTCAAACATTACCATGCGATTCGTAGTAAACTCACACACGAAGTGCAACATAATGCTGTACTGAGAAGAAACCGACCCGTTATCCCAATATCTCTGCGAAAGAAAGCAGTGGAAATAGCCCGTGAAGGTCACCAAGGTATTGTCAAGACCAAAGTCCTGTTAAGAGAATCAGTCTGGTTCCCAATTGACAAGATGGTGGAAGATGAAAACAAGCACTGCTTTGCTTGTCAATCGCTTACCGACACTTCACATCACCATCCCTTTCGGATGAGTGATATCCCTAACTCACCTTGGCAAGAAGTCTCAGTAGACTTTAGTGGACCGCTACCATCATCGGAGTATCTTCTTGTCAGCATGGCTGATTACTCTCGTTATCCAGTTGTAGCAAATCATCGATTCTACCAGTGCAAATACAGTCATTGGCGTTGATAAAGTCTTCTCGGCGTAAGGAATTCCGGAAATGGTCAAATCAGACAATGGCCCACCTTTCAACGGACAAGTTCTAACACTTTGCTGAATACCTAGGATTCCCACACAGGCGGATAACACCGTTATGGCCAAAAGCCAGCAGAGACGTTGAACGTTTCATGAGAACTTTAAAAAATTCACTTGCTGTTGCAAAGACGGAACACAGCAATTTGACACAGGAACTCTTCAAATTTATACGAAATTACCGTGCAACTCCTCACGTAACAACAAATCTGCGGAAATCCTGTTTGGACGAAAATTTCAAACCATGTTCCCTGACTATTACACAGTCACAAGCATCAAAGGGTCAATGATCAGTGCTGAAAATCACCGTCACAGAATAACCCGCATCTCGTCTCACTTCAAACTCCTTTCCCTGCTACCAGATATGTTTCCACCCAGAAGGAAAGACGACAACGATGACAACGATGATGACATCGCACCGACCGTACTGCCACAAAGACACAATGAGCCTGTGAGACGCCATCAATATCCAAGGAGAAACCGGCGACCACCAAGACGTCTCATTTGTGACATTTGATCCGGCTGTGTGGCATTTCATTGGGCCCCACTGTGTGAAATCCTTATTTCTAATCTTGGATCTCTTTCAGTGCGAAAGCTTGAATTGACGAGGTAACATTCTATCAGCAGAACTGTTTTATTCTGGTCGCTTGAACAATGAACGATAATTGAATCTGGTTAGCTATGCATTAGTATGATCTGTAACAAGTTCAGATGATAACTCATGCTTGAACTGCTTAATTGCTGAACATTTAAGGTCGAAGTTATGACTGAGGTCAATCCAAGATTTGCTTAGCCAACTTTTGATCAATGTTATTCAAAGCGTAACATTTCATTTAAGAAAGGGAGAGATGTAGTGTTCTTACTTATAATTTGTAAGTCTGTGTTTTTAGAGTACCGCTACACAGAACAGTAGTGGAGAGCCATGTGGAGAAAGTGTTGCCTTTGACGTCCAGTGTTACTGTCTGTATCATTTGGTCATCAGAAACCACTCGGTAAACATTACACTGGCCATATGCTATTCCTGACTTGGAATTAGTGACTAGTATGACCTACATGCATGCCCACGGGCTACATGTGAAATGTTGTAGATTTAAGGCATATCTGATATTTGTCTGATGCCCAATGTGACATTTTATTGCAAAACGTTGTTGACAAAATTCTTATTGTCATACATGATGACAGTATGTATATAAAATAATAAATATTTTGCAATGGAACAATTGTTTTGTGGGTTGCTTTGAAACGGCAGTAAGCCTGGAGTCGAGATTCTACGAAGTAAAAGTGTGTTTTTCATGGAAGTACTAAATCCAACATTAGCCTATATCACAGACGCTAGAATGTCCATTGTCAGCCTTACAGACGCCTTATTCACTGTAGTCAGCAGGGAGTGCTGTGGACGGAATGCCCATGCTTAAGTCTGAAGGGTCTTATTCCCTGTCGTCAACAGAGTTGCTGGCTACGCGGAATGTCCATGAAGGGCTTTATTCACTGTGGTCAGCAGAGGGTATTTGGTTTTCTCTTCACCCATTCCACAGAAATCATCCAGGTCCAATGACCAGACCATAACACCCCCGAGTTTATTCTTCTTGGCGTAGTCAACCTGTAGAGCAAAAGGTAATGTTAGAGCCAAAGTTCATGTTTGGAGAAATGTGTTACCTGGTACAGTTATAATATGCCAGCTAGTACAGTGGATGATTCAGACTAGCGGAATACAAATACTGTTCAATGGTATACAATTTGTGACCTATTAACCGTGGAGAACACGTTTATAACATTCCTGCGCTGATCGCATACTACATATTTTAGGCATTATGTTATATTTCTACGAGACAATGAGGGTGCGGAAATCAAAAAACCTGTATAACTGTATATTTATAACTCGGACGGATTGCCCCCTCCCCCCAATACCTTAACTATATAATGTTTTCATCTTGCGATTAACGAGTAATTTCCGTAGGCTGCCACAGTTTCTGCCCACGTACGAGACATGCAGAAATACCAAGAAAGCAAAGACCGCCATGGAGAAGACAATACCTTTAACTTGAGACTCTGTTCATCATCGTACCCGGCCCACTGGGTGCCCTTCAGGGCGTAAGGGACCTTCTGTTCGTCACACCACTCCCGCTGACCTCCTCCGTCAAGCAGGGCGGCAATCTGGAAGTGGACAATGGTGGGGAAATGAGCCGAGGTGGAGTGAGAACACACCGGGGAAATACTCGGACAAAGAATGGAAAGTGAGTAAATAGTGGGGCGAAGAGAGAAAGTGAGGGTATACTGAGGTGGAGGAAAGAATTATGGGGAAATACGAGAATGGGAAGAGGGAAAGTGATAAAATACTGGGATGAAGATGGTAAAGTGAGTAAATACTGGGGCGAAGAGAGTAGTTCGAGGGAATACTGGGGCGAAGAAGGGAAAGTGGTGAAATACTGGGATGAAGAGGGGGTGAAAAAATACTGAGGTGAAGGGGATAAGTGAAGAAATACCGGGATGAAGACGGAGACGTGAGGAAATATAAATACATAGAGAATTCACCTTATTCCCTGGGTTACGTTTTACCTCATAGTAAGAGAGAATTCCGGCCTGTCGGGTGTACTTTCCGGCTTGTCCCACCGAGGCCGGATCTCCGGGAGCTGATTTTGACGGGTTGCTCAGCGTGAAGTCGTGGCCGTACATAGCCAGGCCCAGGTTGATCTTCTCCGGAGGGGCGCCTTTGCTGAGCCAATGTTGGACTGCCCAATCCTTATGACAATACAGAGGATGGTACAGACTCAAATTAAAACCAGTCCACTTGCTGAACCAAATCTTAACTACCAAGACAACACAAAAGAAGGTACCAGTCAAATTAAAACCAATCAAACCAGTGAACCCAATATAAACTGCCAAGGCAACACAGAGGAAGGCCAAATTAAAAATTCGGAACCAAGTTTGGTTCATGAATAACTCCTGCGCTAATGCTGTGGTCCACCTAATTTCACTTAATCGTAAGCTTAACCTGAACGATATATGTAGGCCTCCATATATATATGTGGATCTTGAATGTAATTCTAATGTCAAAAGGTCCGTCGATAAGTAACTCTCCACGGTAAATTACACAAATGTATCTAGGAGTCTTTTTTCGCCAAGTTTACAACTGCAGAAATGTAATATACATGTAGTTACGAAAACTAGAACAAGGAAACCACGTAATTATAAAAAAGGGGGATAGTTTACTTTGCTTATTAAAGTCTCGTGTTTTCGTGTTAAGTAACAGCAGAGTGTCTCACCGCGTTAAGCAGCTTCTGGTCGCCGGTCTCGTCTTTACGAGCATACAGGGGGCTGTTGAAACCTGTGAATTGTTCCCAGCCGCCGTGGAAGTCGTACGTCATCAGATTGAGCATGTCCAGCGACCTGATCACATCCAAACCAACAGAACATACAGACAGTTACATTGTGAAATGCTTCACAATATTATGATCAATTTCACAGTAGTATTAAAATCAAATGCATAGATCGCTTGCTATAGTTCTACGTTTGAATGAGTACTATTGTTAGATGCTTACTGAGAAAGGCGGCAATGAATGTATTGAATTCGGCCAAGGATGGCGTTTTACCTGACTAGTATGCACAGTCACAAGATCCAAATAAATATTAGATGTGGACATGGGCCCACTTACATGAAACCCATTTAATGTTACGAACATGTAATTAGCATGCCAACAAACACAGTAGGTATTACGTCGTCATTACAGTTACGTGTGCGTAAAGTTCGGAGGGTTACGTGCAAAGGTTTTTCTTACATATGGGCAACCTGATGTAAAGATTGGCTCACTTGGATATTTCTGGGACGTCATAAGCGGAATCGATCTGTTTTTGTCCGGCGCCCACGGCCGCCGATAGCAAAAGGCGAGGTTTCCCCGTTGCTTTGGCCTCTGCCTCGAAGGCCGCACGTAATTCCTGTGAAGGCGAGAGGGTATAATATGTTAGGAATGAACGAGTGAGTGGCCAATAATTCGGCCATATGGTGGCGAAAGACGTTACGAAAGCTCAGGGCGTCAGTTACGTGTATCAACATCAGAAAAGGACCACTACATAAGACATTACGAACGGTGCGAACGTCAGCTATCAACATAAATGTGCTTCCACTATGTAAGACGCTGGGAACGTTGCGGACGCCTGTTATCAACATGAATACCGGTACACTTGCACTACAAAAGATGTTACAAACGGTGCGGACGTCAGCTATCAACATGAATATGCTTCCACTGTGTACGGCGCTGTGAGCGTTGCTGACGTCATTTGTCAACAGGGATCCACTTCCTAATTGTAAAGTGTTAGAAATGCCCAAAGACGTGAGCTATCAACATGAATAATCGTTCACTTAAGACCCTAAGAACGCTACAGGTCAATTATTACCATGAACACACCTCCACTGTGATTATATTTGTTTTTCGAGGATTAGTTATGTGGACAAGTTATATAAGTTGTACATAAGCGCAGAGATCTGCATGTTCCCAACTCAACTTTCACCTCTTTTTTTTACTTTTATGGGGTACAGCCCATATTGCCAAACAAGATAATAAGAACCATGTGTCCCTTTTGTCCTTAACTATCCAAGCAGAGCACGTACTGGTCCATGACTAGCTGCCATTGACCAGTGTTGTAAACCTGAAGCCAGCTGATAGCAGCAGAACTGCACCTCATCATATGCGATATGATCATTAATCAGCTGATATAATGGTTAAAAGAATGGACAACAGGTAAATTAACCTTAGTTGTTTTCGGACAAGAGGTGAAAAAAGACATAAGCGGCCACAGCCATTTCTCTCTGACATGCTTGGTAACTGTATGAATTAATTGTTAATCTAAAATTCTAACGAGGCCAAGGCATACATATCAGAGAACCCGGAAACAGGTCTCGTCATTCTATACGACAAAAAAGGTAAACCAGGGATCGCGTGACGTCACAGCGGAAACAGGCGTGTTGTCGAATTATAGAAAACAACTCGCGATGTGAGAGATTCTGGCTATGAACTGTGATATCTCGGATATGCCACATCTCAAAAATAAAGTAGTACGTCTTTTACACTTTTGGTGGGACACTCTTTCGACACATATGCATTTTGTCTAGAGTTATCTTTTCGCTTAAAGGCGTTCTACTCACGACCAATTCATAAGAGCAAATGAGTCACCATTTGGGGTGATTTTCCCAAAAATGAAGTTTATAAACCTGTATGGCTCCAAGATAACCCAATGATAAGATTCACGTGGACAGTTTAAATACGTCAGATATAAGTCAGAATGATAATACAAAAACTTTTTATCATTAGTGTGTTCTTGTCGCTTACAGTTAGCAAACTTGTGTAGTGGACTCTGTCTTCCGGTGGACTGCCCCGATTGGCTGGGTACTCCCAGTCAATATCCAGTCCGTCGAAGTCTCTCTTTCTCAGGAATTCGATCGAAGTGGTGACAAATTCTTTCCTATTGGCTGCCGTCTTGACCATGGCTGTGAACGGAGCTGACCCCAGATTCCATCCTCCCACAGCCAGCAGAGTCTTCAGCTTCGGGTTAATCTTCTTCAGGTCGTTAAACCTGCTGTACCTGTAGAAATAGTGATCAGTCAGAAATGTACGTGTTCGTATTATACGCTGTCTTCATACATGCCCACCGTGATCAATTAGATATTTACATAACTTTATTGGTTGGATCTACGAGGCTTCGCCTCCGTGGCTCATCCGGTTAGCGCGCTATTGCAGCACAATGACCCAGAAGCCTCCCACCAATGCGGTTGCTGTAAGTTCAAGATCAGCTCATGCTGACTTCCTCTCCGGCCGTACGTGGGAAGGTCTGCCAGCAACCTGCGGATGGTCGTGGGTTTCCCCCGGGTTCTGCCCGGTTTCCTCCCACCAAAAAGCTGGTCGCCGTTGTATAAGTGAAATATTCTGGAGTACGGCGTAAAACACCAATCAAATAAATAAATAAATAAATCTAGGAGGCTTCACCGTATGCACAACCCATAAACTGTTCAGGGAAACTTTGAAGAGGAAACTGCACATTTAAATCGACTGCTGTGTGCTTTATTTCAAATTGTGAATAGGTAATGAACACACGAACCTTATCAAAAACCTATGCTGTTAATTTACGCCCCGCAAATACGTAAAGAACACCAATCGCATGTACCACTTTCACCACACTGGCGATTGACGAACTCAGACTGCTTCTCAGCTTCTTGTTACATCGAAATTACCAAGCCAAATATCAAAATCTCTATTCAGGCGATCAACCATAATAATCCATGTCCAATATCAAATTCGGATCCCCGGATGACTTTCACCCTTAGTGTCCCGTATACACGCGATAGTAAACACACCTGGACTAACTTTGACCTCAAACTCACATTCCCTTCATCCATGGCGTCGACTCATCATTCCACTCAAACGCCTTCAGCCTGTTACCGTCTAGCTTGGCGAAGGCGTACACCCCGTGGGTCAGCAAATGGGGGTCCACATCCTCTGGGACGAACTTCCCGGTTCCTGGCCGGTACTGGGACCAGTTCGTGTAGTAACACACACAGCGGTATTTCGCCGGGTCTGAAACATGAATTTTTGCTATACTTTTAAGAGTTGTATGAGACTTTCAGAAACGAGAAGAAAAGAATTCATTTAGCGTCATTTACCCAGTAACGTTTCGCTTTTAGACAAATGGCGGTCAGAGTTATGTCTGGAGGAAATCGGAGTGCCCGGATTAAACCATCCGCCTTTAGCAAGTAACTGTAGAACTTTTCCACACACCACGCACGTTCATTGTGTACATCATACTGGTGGACGGCAAGCTAATTCTAGCGATCGGTTAGGGCCTACTGCCACCTAAGGCATTAGGCGGGAACACTTAATCTAGGCGGGAGTAAATCGAAGATTTCCTGTTCGAGACTGGGGTGGAGACAACATTTGTGGACAACATTTCTGGTGTCCTTGACAAACAATCATCATAACCACTTCACTACGGCATACGCCCTGTAAATAAACGACATTGTGGTTGTAGGCCTACCGGTACATGTATATACAAGAAATCAGGCAGTGACATTTCCTTGACGCCAACAGGAATAACATCAGACTTAGGCCTATACGCTGACAGTACGAGAACTAGCCAAAACAGTAAAACTGCACACCATCGGAAGACTTGCTGAAGACCAGCGCAATCCACAGACGGCTTTCTACATTGTCATTAGTGAATGTACATATACTTGATCAGACAAGATAAAAACCTTGTTCCCAGTGCTCAAAACGACCCTGTACATCTGTCGCCGCCATCTTCTGTTCCACTCACGTGACTCGTTCGTCCGCCCAAATACTAGTCAACTTCCTGGATGAAAGGACGGTCGGTCAGCTGATGACCACAACTGAGTCAACAACCAACTTATCTCATGTGAACGGTTATACAGTTTGATAGTGCTCCACTTGTAAATATTGAGGTATAGCGAGGGTTAAACCCTCTGGCCACTAACTCCTGTCACGTCTGAACGAAACACACATACAACGATGTACTTGCTAAGCCGCAAGGATGTGGTGTTTCTTGGATATACGCTGAAGTCTTCGCAGCTGAGAGAGAGAAAAGGCTTCCACAGTACACTCAGCACCTACACAACCCAATATACATATATATATATATATATATATATATATATATATAGCCCAAAACAGACCTACATTCAGATTCAGTATGTTTGCTGACCTCCTTATATATTCAATATGCATGTTACAGCTTCAACTGACAAAAACTCCCATCATAATAGTTTATACATACGGCATGTAAACGCCTGCTGATAAATCAAAACCCACTGCAGGATGTCACGCGTCTTAGCAATCCCTATACTACAGGAAATAGCCCAGCCAGGAATTATGATCAAGTATTCATGAATATATTGTCGTCTTTCCTTGAGAAAATTTATATAATGCCGAGATAAACAGTACAGACATAAATGATGACAGCACCTAGACATGCACATATTTCATAATCCTTGTGAACATTTAAGGCTATTGGTTAATACACAGTACATGATATATTTATTTATTTATTCGATTAGTGTTTTACGCCATACTCAAGAATATTTCACTTATACGACGGCTGCCAGTATCATGGTGGGTGGAAACCAGGCAGACCCCATCCGCAGGTTGTTGGCTGACCTTCCCACGTACGGTCGGAGAGGAAGCCAGCATGAGCTGGACTTGAACTCACAGCGACCGCATTGGTGGGAGGCTTGTGGGTTCTTACTCTGCGCTAGTGCGCTAACCAATTGAGGTACAGGATATAAACGGCTCTGTTATCACCCATGCCCTATCATAACCCCAAAATGCCTATCCGCTGGATCGTGATACCTTCTGGCAAACTTGTTCTAAGCTACTGAATCATTCAAGATTTGATAAGGTCTCTGAAGCCTGCATATAGGCCTACGCAGACTGTGGGACGTATTTTCGACCACTAAAACCGATTACTTTACATCACTTACATAGCTTCTTAATAACCCTTCACAACGTAATTACATGTAAGTCGTCAAATCTGGGAGGATTTCGATTCCATATATCTATATGATTATTCCGCCACATGCACCAACATTTCAGGTACACATCGGAATTCAATTGAAAAACTGTCGTTCATACCTCGATATTTCATAAATAAACGAGTTTCCCACAAAACACCACAAAACTTCCTTAAAATTTCTGAAATGAAACCAACATATTTTTGCAAATGGTGAATTCCTCCTTTATACAGTCACTCACTCGGTGAATTTAAGTTAGAAGTGAATTATTTTATTTTATTTGTTTGATGTGTTTTACGGGGTGCTCAAGAATATTTCCATTATACGACGGTGGCCAGCATTATGACTGGAGTAAACCGGGCAGAGCCCATTGTTAACATGCAGAGGATCTTCCTCAGGTTCCTGACACCCCTTAACACGTTTGACCAGGCACAATGCCCGCCAGATCCAGAGTGCATCGCTATAGGCTGTACTGCGTCAGCACGCTTATCACAAGGTCATGGAGGCCCCGTGTATACATGTGGGGTTCAATGACACTATGTCATAAAGTGCCGGTATGTCATTTTCTCCCTGTTTATTACACACCTCTCTATTCTGCCCCTATTTATTTCACAGGTATCAATAACTGGATTGATAATGAAATTTTAATTCAGTTAAAATGCATGTATAACATAATTTATAATCAACCACAAAGGCGTTGTGTGGTTCTTACGTATATATTCAATATATAAGAAAACCAGAGAGTATGCCTCCTCACAATGTGTCCGTCCGTCTACTGAAGCCGAGGTGGTGACGTACTCGTCAGTGAATAACACAGGTCTACATTACACAGTATGTACACAGCTCATTTATCCTCAGAATCAAATGCGGAACTAACTCATACATTTACATGCACAGTTTGTACATGTATGCCTGGGGTCCTGACAATATATACTGTACATAACAAGAGCATAATGCATTAGGTCTATGTCTACGTTGTATACACAGAGGGTCTCTCCCGATGCTACCTGATCCATTAGACAGGCCTGTGTGCTTCTACATGTGTGTGTTGCCCGAAAGGCACCTACCATGCATCGTAATTAACCATTCCGAATCATCTATACTTTCTAAGTTCTTACCCTCTAAAGACGCCGCCATTCCCGTGCCGTCTGACTCACGGTCACAAGTGCGGGGTTCTTTCAACCACCTGACGGCCCTGTGTTCTTTCCGTGTGTCTGCCACCCCAGGTACCCCGTACATGTAAAAAAATACGTAAACAAGCATCAGGCCGGTCCCATGCAAACACCACTCACGTGACCCTCACGGTTTACTGATCACGTAAAACTGCATGAAGATGTAGGTTAAGCTCCTTATCGTTCATGAAGCTCCCCTCCCCCCCTTAAATGTTATTTGAGCTACTCTTTTTGTAAGTAACTTCGAAAAGTAACTGATATGAAATGTTTTACGTGCCTGTACGTGTGTAACATTGGTTTAAATATAGCATATAGGTCTTATATAGCTGTGTACGTACTTATACTAGATGTACGTCTACGTTCAGAAATGCCTGTCTTCAGGGATTTGTCATCTCCGTACATAGTGTTAGGACTACATGTCTACATGGATAATACATGCATGCATACGATTCCGCATGTTAAACACTCTAGAATCGCACATTCATGTATTTGATTGAATCCTTGTCAGAAAGGATGGTCTCCAGGAAGAGGACACAAGCTGTGGTAGGCCTACATGTACCAACACTGTATTTCATATTGAGTTCAGCTTTTATTAAGAGACATATTTTGTTTTATTCTACTGTATTCATCCACCTTATAGGTCCACTTTTAAAAAACCTGTTTAAACGATTTTATAAGAAAAACGTAAGTGCTAACATAACAAGTAGCATTTTAAGCTTTTTGTGTGCTTATAAAAGCCCATTTTAACTTTAAGAGAAATATACTATACACGATGTGTACCCGTTTAATTCCTACTTCCACGATTAACTATTTGGCTCTACCCCAGTTATATGTACCAGCATTTAACTGACCAGAAACTGGTTATCTCCCATGAATTCCTCACTTCTCCTTCGTGGCATCATGCTATTACATGTCAATTGTGCAACTTACACTTCGGCTATACACAAATTAATTTTACTGCTGCTGAGAAAAAGTTGCAACATCCCACAAAGAGTATATTTGCAAATGTAAATGCCATGGAGATAGTTTCTTGTACAATCTCACTGGTCCTATCTGGCGTAAACCTATAGTTATCGAACACCTGAGTTTGATCCATGTACATCATTTCTTTAATGAGGTGCTTCAGCCATGCGGGTTTAAGCGAAATGCAATGCGATATGCGGCTATCTACATATTAACATAGCAGCTTTACAACCCATCGCAATAAGCGCTAGATAATTTATTTTATTACCGACAGAGGTCTGATTCTAAGTTTTGCATATTAAAGGCTCCCCATCTGATTCAAACAAATACTGTGAAAAATCCCTCCAAGAAGGAAGCTCTGTTAAATACCTCTCGCAACTCGATGGCAAATCGCCCCCCTGCCCACCAGGCTGATAGCCAACCTGCTCACAGTGACAGGTCTACTGCAAAATGACGCGAGGGCTTCCCAGGTTGAAGTTGTTGTCTAACCGGTATTACCTAGAATAGGCCAACAATACAAAAACGTCCACCCTGTCTTTTTCACACAATAATTTGTTCACTAAAATCCCTTCCAATCAGATCTGTAAGAAGTTCCATTTAAAATTGTGTTTTGTCTCTGACTTTGCCGGATATTTATTAATGTGAACTGATAAACACACGTAGTTGCCTTTCTGCACATTCGATATGCTGATATCTAATGTGATGCGCTTAATAATTTTCTCCCTAACTCATGTCAACCCCAAAATTGTACACAGAGATCTTGCATAGTAATTGTACTTCAGATCCGAACTTTTTTTTCTTTTTTTTTTGCGCGAAAAAAATTACACTTCACTCCTTCAGCACCGGGCGACGATTTCCCACCTACTTGCAAGGGGTTCTTTGACTGCTACCTGCATCTGTTGAGAGATCAAACTTATAGCAAACGAGGCTACATATAGATAATAGTCGAAATTTTGTTGAGCATTTCATTTGCTGTTCCAAATCAGCCAATCCTGATTGCTGATGTAAACCATATAACTCATATTTCATGGCTACTGTTAAGTTCGATTAACATATTTGTATTCGTGACTTCATACGTATTTTTTGTTAGCCCTGTACATGCGACTGGGCATTTATTCCGCTCTTGGCCACAATTTAGTATAACCTTAGAATACCCATGTTGTCTGGGTTATAACGTGTAGTACTTAGCGAAAATTTAGGTAAACAATGTTTATCTACAGTGGGCCTAATCAAAGGGAAGTCGGATACCTCCTTGGCCGAGTGGTTAGCGTGCTAGCGCAAAACAATGACCCAGAAGTCCCTCATCAACCTATATATAGTATACACAAAATGAACTGTATATCTTAAAAAGACTTTTGGATCATTTATTGGCAACTGTCCCAGTGGTGAAATTTTAATCTTATCCTTAGGTCTTACGTTTGTCTCATTAATTATTAGCCACGAAAATGCAGATAGCAATGTCAAACTTATTCCATATATTCCATATTATACCATTCCATATATATTCCATAAAATATAATTTTCTAAAGCCAGACCGATTTTGTATTTGAATCTTATATTTGTTAACGAGAACAATACCGGCTGATTTGCCAGGTAACATAGAGTAGCGATTTCCTAGAATACAGGGCATTTATATTACTATAAAGAATTTGTTTAATTTGGTAGGTAAAGCAGAAAAGATTAAAATCGTGTTAAACACATCGTAACCATGTTTGGTCCGGAAAAAGTACTAGAGCTTGAAAGGTTTAATCATGATATTGCGTTGGCCAGCTTACAACTGACAGATGTTCTTTTGACTTTGTCTTCGCGGAGACCCGTTATGTTTTCATGTTTTTTTTTGTAAATTCTGTCGCCTGTACTCCCACGAATTCTAAATATGTATCTGATATGGGTCATTTTTATGACGTGTGGTCGTACACGTGTGCCCCAGGGCATTTACCAGGTATAAAAACACTAATTGGACTTTGTATCCGGGAAATTGGTGGGGATGGGTAGGGATTGGCTGTATCTCTGAAATGTGTGGTAGTACTGCCAGGTAATTTTGCAGGTATAAACTATGACAAATAATGGTTGAAAAAAAGTCAATTACTTGTGGCTACAATTGAACAGAGAAAAATATCATCCAATGAGCAAGTGCCCCTCACACCCGGTTTCTATGGCGATAGGACGCCAGTACCTGCATTCCAGCTGATTTATTTTGAGAAAATGGTGGTCAGGCCGTGATGATATTTGGATATGTTGTAGGCCAGGCATCTAGTTATTTGACAGCATGTGTCATCTGGGCCAACGAAAATTAGGGAATACAGTTTGAGGAAGGTGTTCTTTGTGAAATTACTACATAAATAGTAAGTCTATTTTTTAGTGTTTTTATGCCTACCACTCCATACCTGATGCGCAAGTCTGTTAAAGTAGTCTCCCTTTATGGAGTTTCCTCAAAAGAAGACAAATAAGCTCGTCTTGTCAAGAACTTATCAACGCAGCTATCACACTGGTCTGTTGGGGTTAAAAATGGTTTCAGTGAGAACTTCAACCTTACTGATTAATCTTTTCATTTTCTATGCCATTCTAAGCACTCTTCTTGGAACTTTTCTGACCTTGCCATTCTTTATAACAGCGGTGGGATGTCTGTTTTATTTCCACTTTAATCAAGTCGAGAAAGAGGCGTCCGATGAAATCTTGGTGTGGAGAAAAGGCCCACATATCATAGCTCATCGTGGCGCCAGTCTCGATGCACCAGAAAACACGATTGAAGCCTTTAAACTGGTAATTGTTTGCTTGTCATGTGAGTCATTTTGGCATTTTTTCATAGTTGCCATGCAGTAATATTGTATTTGTGCGCAACTACATGTATTTATTCGTGTTATTATGTTTAGTTTGTCATTTGTTCAGTTTCAAGAGATACACATATTCGGGAACGCGAACATCCGGGTACTTCACTCGCTCGCGGTAAGGTCAAGCAGACGACGCGGCGATAACATCGGAAGGGACAGGAAAATGAACAACACTGGACAGTATTCTGAGAACTACTCCTGATAATAAACAGATATTACAGTATGTTTTACTACAGAACAATCTGCAAAGCATATATAAATTATGAACGTTAACGAAACCTAGTTTTAGATTTACGAGGCCGTGAAACAGAGTCCCCTATTAACTTCCATGCTGTTTTGACAATGTTTTCACTGCCCTGTCTGCACGAGCAAAGAGTGCTGATGTGAGTAAAATTGCTTATTCCCAGGTGTCCGCGGTCTCGAATAACCTAACACGTCACTTGTAGATTAGGTGCTATGCCCTTGTGGCTATACAGTAACCCTAGGGTTTATTTGGCAGTAACCTTGTATTTACGTATTTATTTGTGTTATGATGTTTAGTTTGTAATTTGTTCTGTTTCAGGAGATACATTAAGTGCTATCCCCTTGTGGCTATACAGAGACCCAAGGATTTATTTATCACAAAGAGAGAACACAAGTTACCGCAGACGTAACAGTCATAAGTTATGTTGCCATGGTGGTTATGCTTAACTTGGCATTACAATCACTTGAATCATAACACAGGCCCCAGGGCATCAGTTCTTAATATTTTAGGAAAGGGAACACTAGAGCCATATGGAGGATGCCTGAACTATCTGGCAGCTTCTGCCTTCATTTTCAGTGTCACTATGTGGTGATTTTCAGCAGTGAACTGAATGCAGCAATACTTGAGGTCTTAGGCTATCCTTGGAAAACTGTTTACTGGGCGTAATCCGACCTGATGAGAAAAATAGGGTCGGTAGGTAGGGAATTTTTTCATTCTGATCTTTAAAAAGATAACATGAAGGAAAAAATTGAAAAAAAGGTTCTATCAAAATACTAATAAAAACTTTTGAGTGGGCCATTTTTGGAAGTTGGATCTGGTCATGCCAAACGAATAGATTTTTAAGGATAGCCTTGGTGAAAAATAAGATTTTCCAACAAGGAATACTGTCATTTGTATGACAGCAAATGACAAGCTGCAAGGTGGCCTTATGACACTGCATACAGTGATTATGCTTCAAATTGTATTCTGGTTGTAGGCCAGTAAAAATGGGGCAACTGCAATAGAACTGGATGTGGAATTTACGCGTGATGGTGTGCCCGTAATTTTACATGATAGTACAGTGGACAGGACAACTAATGGCACAGGAGAGGTTAGCAGCTTTACTTTGACAGAGCTTAAGGTTCTTAAGGCCTCTGCTAACCACAGGTAATCCTCCACTAACGTGTTGATGATGCAGATGTCCCCATAATGAAGGATGTGGTCTAAATGTGGTCATTGTTTAATAATGACTCTGTCAGTAGAAAGTTTGGGCGATAAAATGACCTTTACTGGAACCCTGTAGATATTTTATTTAGATAAATTTGTTTACTGAGACAAAGTTTACTTTGATTTATATAAATTTGTTTATTGGTACCTTGAAGATATTTGATTAATATAAATTTGTTTGTTTTTTAAGTAATACTCAAGAATGTTTTGCATGCACTATGTCAGTCAGCTAAGTAATTTGTGTAAATAACTTGAAAACAATCACATCAAGTGGACTTGATATGGCTGAGATATTACCGATGTGGTGTTAAGCCATAATCATTCATTCATAAAGTGGACCTTCTGAATGAAATATAAGTATATATGCAAGTCTTGTGTTTTCTTAAGATATATATACAGTTGCTTCCAAACAGATAAATTCGTCTATCCCTATGAATGTTGTATTTGTATCTGCAGCACTAGATTCCCTGACGTCCGTATTCCCACTCTAGAGGAAGGGGTCAAACAATGCTTACACTTAGGGATGAAGATTTTTCTGGATTGTAAAGGCATCAATGCTTCCAAAGTAAGATCCTGTACAAAAAGCCACAAATGCTATGTCAGAATTACATTCAAGTAGATGTCAGTGATGGTGTAATCCAGCAGTAAACCAGCCTTTGGTTGATCAAATGACTTGACATGCTTGTTGCAGATGTTTCACTCAAGCCACTATGCTCACTGTGAAGGTGTGGTATTAGTGTTGACTGTCTTTTCAGTACCTTTTGCTTTTGTTTTCAACTATGGTTTTCATTTATACATGTATTAACTTTGCATAAAGAACATGTACATGTAGCATATTTGATCTGACTTTCAGACTGCAGATGCCATTGCAAATCTCTTCCAAAAGTATCCAGACTTGTATGAAAATGCTGTTGTTTGTTCTTTCAACCCATGGATTATTTTGAAGGTAAGAAATGCAATGAATGTGCATAGCATTTTGGGAAGTTAAACCCTTTTACAGTTTGCATATGAAACACAGTTGTAATTTCTTTGTCTTGATGAATGTATAATATGTAAGGTCAGCACACTTTTTGAAGCACCGTCAGTTCAAATGTTCTTACATTTGAATTTTGTCAGATATTTTTCAACATAACTCACATATTTGATACTCTGTAAATTTTGTCATTTCTTTGATTAACTTATCATTTGTGTTTCATTGATTTATTTGATTGTTTTTTTTTTTAAGTACTCAAGCATGTTTTGCTTATACGATAACGGCTAGCATTAAACTGGGCAAAGCCAAGCAGAAAACCCATGATCACCCGCAGGTTTAGTGTTTCATGATTGTGTTGGGAAGATGTATATTATTTCCATTGAAGATGGTCAATGTAGCTTTCTGGTAGTGCTATAAACTTTCAAATCTTTTGCTGTTATCTGTTTTCATACACAAAAAGTAGACCTACATGTACATACATTCCCCTATGATTATGGTTTTTGTCCTCTGCACAGTTGAAGTCATGTTTTTGTGTGACCATCTTCTAGTCCTTCAACCCTTCATTTCCTTTTCATGTTTCCAACTAAATTGCTTTTTGGTAGAACTTATAACAGTAGACATTCGTGCATATTCTGTATTGTCCCAGGTTCGCAGAAGAGACCCCTTGATTGTGACAGCTCTGACACATCGTCACCGTTTTCTGTCTCGCAAGAGCCCAGGATCAGATGAACCACGATTCACTGACCCATGGAAACAATTTTTAGCTGGCCCTTTGGATGTGCTGTTGGAGTGGAGTCACAATTCCTGGCTCTGGTACCTCTGTGGCAATTCTGCCTTTCTGGCTCATATTGACCAGGTGTCTGTGTAAGTACACGCCTTCCTGGCTCATGTAGACTAGGTGTCTGTGTAAGCACCCACCTTCCTGGCTCATGTTGACCAGGTGTCTGTGTAAGCACCCACCTTCCTTGCTCATGTTGACCAGGTGTCTGTGTAAGTACACGCCTTCCTATCTCATATTGACCAGGTGTTGGTAAGTGCACACCTTCCTGGCTTACATTGACCAATTGTCTGTGTAAAGTACACAGCTTCCTGTCTTATGTTGACCAGGTGTCTGAATAGGTACACACCTTCCTGGCGTATGTTGACCAGGTGTCTGTGTGAGTACACCGCCTCCTGGCTTATGTTGAGCAGGTGTCTTTGTAAGGACACACCTTCCTGTCTGATGTTGACCAGATGCCTGTGTAAGGGGACCCCTTCATGGCTCATTTTGATCACATGTGCAAGTGAAAACCTTTTTTATGTAAGTGCAAATCTTCCTGGACAGATTTTATGTACATCATGGTTAATTGTGATGACAAATCCGATGTATGGCTGTGTACCTATATGTGTTATGTTTCCCTTCTTTCCAGGAACTACGTCAGAGGCTGGCGTGCCTTGGGTGTGAGTGTCCTGGTGTGGACAGTGAATGAACCGCACCAGAAGGAGATGTGTGTCAAATCGTTAGGCTGTCCTTACCTGACCGATACCCTGACAGATTCAGCAACTAAACAGCACACTAAGAAGGAATAACCAAAGGTTTGTGAGAGAAGGTATGTTAGTCAAGTCTCTTCACAGTGAAGGAGTTATTCTGAGAAACAGTAGAAGAAAAGTGTGGATTACTTTTAATCCCAAATGACAGTATTTGACCATACTGACCCATGAAAGGCTGTGTCTATAAAATGTCAGGAGAATTTACTAGCCAAGTCCTTCATTGTGACATTACATGCCAAAACCACATTGTAGACCATTTTAATTGTCCTGAAAGAATTTTCTTCTTGTGTTATCTTTAGTTTTTCAAGTGATTGGTATTTACTTTTATGTTTTCATTAACATTTTTGTGATGATGTGTACAGGTTTGTTGTCTTTCTGATCAAAGAAGTCGAAGTGATTCCAATTTTTTTTTTTGTTACAGTTTTTCCCACATTTTAGTTCAGTCAAACTTTTACTCTCTAAAGTATGCTTTATAGAACACTTTAGTTCACAGTAAGATCAGAAGCTTGTTTTGACTCCTTACCTGTTATGTAATGTCATGAATTAGTACATTTTAGACTAGTACGTGTACAAGCATATGTTCCAGTAAAGATGAAAAATAAAAAAATTAGAATTAGAGAACAATTAATGTTGTCCATAAAGCTCACTTTTTATGAAAAAAAAAATATAAGTTCTACTTTCAGATATAGTCAGTATTTTGGCTCACGATTGTTTTTAAATTAACTGTTTTCTTTGACTCAAATGCTGCGCCCATTGGCTGATCTGGATTCTAGAATCATAAAACACCTGTGATTTAACCTTGGATACTCTATTGATAGATCCGTAAATCTTGCCATGAAATGTAAAGAAACATGCAATACACTCTGTTGCTTTAGGAAAAGATGGATTTTCTGTGCTGGTGTAAATATTTTGTGGAATAATTTGTAACCCTGGTTTTGGTTATTGAAGGATAAATTCCTTGTGGAGTCAGGGTGCTTTTTGTTCAGATGTTTTTTGTGTGTTTATGTGTTAGTCCAGGTTAAAACCCAGGTTCTTTTGTGTTCATCCCGTGTGGAGCCCAGGTGTATTGTTTTTACCAGTATGCACATACCTCGTGGAGCCTTGAACCTAATTGTGCATGTGCAGGCATTATGGAACCTTGATTCTCTCTGTCCATGTGCAGGCATCATGGATCCTTGATGCTCTCTGTCCCTGTGCAGGCATTATGGAACCTTGATTCTCCCTGTCTATGTGCAGGCATTGTGGATTCGTGATGCTCTCTGTCCATGTGCAGGCATTATGGAACCTTGATTCTCCCTGTCTATGTGCAGGCATTATGGAACCTTGATGCTCTCTGTCTATGTGCAGGCATCGTGGATCCGTGATACTCTCTATATATGTGCAGGCATCATGGGTCCTTGATGCTCCTTGTCCATGTGCAGGCATTATGGAACCTTGATGCTCTCTGTCCATGTGCAGGCGTTGTGGAACCTGGATTTCTCTGTATATGTCCGTACCTCATGGAGTCTTTATCCCCATTGTCCCTGTGCAGGCTTCATGAAACCTGATTTCTCTCTGTGTTTGTGCATGCTTTATGGAGCCTTAATTCTCTCTCTTCATTGTGCATACCTCATGGAGCCTTGATTCTCTCTGTTCAGGTTCTTTCTTGAGTTCCTTGTTTCTGTATAAGCCTCTGGACGAACTGTTTTTATTGTGCTGGTATGCTCTTTACACAATACTGTTATGTGTTTTTAAATGTAACTTGAAGGAATCTCATAAATCAACATCTTGTTATATATAATAAATATGGCATGAATATAATGTGATATCCCTGATTTGTACATGGACAAACTTTTTTGTTTTGTTGTGAATTTTAGCCAGTTTGGTTGAGGTATATCAGATGGGTATCATGTCGTCTGCAAGTCGTGTATACATGTGTTTGTTCAGCAGTCTGTCATTGGTTTAATTCAGGAGTACTTTACTGTTGTGACTGTGAGTCACCCCCTCAGTTGTTGGTAATGTTACTTTATTTGTACAGCTGGGTGATGGATGTTTCATGTGGCTGACTGAATGGTGTTATCAAGAGGGTAATGAACATAAGCAGTGTCAGTACATGTTGTGTTTACTGCACAGGTTATCACGGTGAAGAGCACATGAAGAAAATAAGGAGCATTTTGTCATCCGAACATGTAGATATCATGGTTGGTATGTGTTCAGTATGTTCACAGTTTTTTGTTTAATTTTGACCGCTTGTGTAACCTATGGTATCTACCTGAAATGAATTGTAAAAGTGTTAAAAAAGCAAAAAAGGAAAAAACTATAATGCGGGTGGTATGCACTTTAGTGAAAGTTTTCACTGGTATAGTGACATGGGTGTGTGAGGTGATGCACCTGTTTTTGGTTACATGTCAACATGAACCAATACATTGAACATTGATTGTCCATCATTTCTCCTGTGGGCGGGAGGTATGTCCATAGAAGTTTACTATACATGTATCATACTCACTCAGTGGACATTGATAACGTTTGTTATCTTATATTCACGAATAACTGGGGGAAAAAAAAGGATTCTAATGAGAGCCTTCAGGCCATTATTATAGAAGGGCACCGTGATATTGCACGGCTACAAGGCGTGTAACAAGTAACAACAAGAACAAAAACCAAAAAAAAAACCAAAAAAAAAAAACCCAAAAGACGTGAAATAAGAACGAAAATTGCATTTTGGAATCGGAATGAAATTGTCTTCAAGATTATGTCAATTTACTATCGTTGTTAGGGTGAACAGTATGGTATTAGAGCATTTACTTTATATTTAATCTTAATTGTGATGAAATAATTGCATTTTTTGATTCTGTCAAACGCGATGATCCATTACCTCAACGTTCTTTGTTCACTACATTAAACTTCTTGCAAAAAAGACAGAAAAGGTGTAGTCACAGTTTGTGAAGGTATAGAAGTGTTGCGTATAAAGCACGAGGTAGAGGTGTTTTGTTAAACTAGAGAGAGTTGAGAGTTTGGACACTTGTTGGAGGTGTCTTCGACATCGACTTCACGGATGTCGGTACACCGCTACTTGTTCACTTTGTGCACACTTGTTCGTAGCGTCTTTTACCGGGGCCAGAGGCAAGGGGCTGTCAATGACATCGGTACATCGCTTGCCACTTGTTGTTCAGGAACTTGTTGATGGTATCTTTGACAGCAACCATGAGAAGCCAGAGGAATTTCATAGACGTCGGTACACTCCTATTTGTTGTTGACAGTTTGGACACCTGTGGGTGACATCTTTAGAAGCGTTCAGACAGAAAGGTATCAGACAGCAGCCCAGGAAACATCTGTAGGTTAGACACATGTGAGATTTTACTCGGAGAAGTATCGACAAAAGGTGCAGCAGAAACTCCAAACTTCTTGAAGACTCCAAAATGCCCAAATTAAATTACAATCATTTTCTTAACCCCTCAGTCCAAATTGGACTAGGGGTAGGCCTGCAGTAGTAGTCTGCGTCAGGTTGCGTCCAGTAAACACATCGGACTACATATATCTCTCGAATGCTTGCAGCCAGTTTTACCAGACATCTACCAAATTCACGCTCAGACAAGATATCTTTTTTACTTTACGTTAACTTGGTCAATTCTCAAGGTAATTCAAGTTATATAAGTTATATTTTGTGCTAGGACAGAGGGTGTGCAGGTTCAATCCAGGTCTTGGGCAGGTGTTCTGTAGATTGCCTGCTCTCGCTGTTCCTGGGGCCTTGGTGACAACACGCGGTCAGTGACGCTCTTGTTGCCGTTTAACACAATTTGACTTTGTTTTAAGACTGCTTGTGTTTCATCAATATGGTGTATATCTGTACGTCAGTGACTTGCCAAAAATTACACCTGTTGAGCGATTGCGTATCCCGGGCTCACCACGACTGGAACAGTAAAGACTTCCTGATAATTGAGGAAATCAGCCAATTTGAAAACATATGAGATAAGTCCATCGGCAGTAAAGACTGACTACTGATTTCAGAAACCAGCTAAAACACGTGAGACAAGTTCAGCAGCAGTAAATTAAGACTACATAATGATTGAAGGGATCAGCCAAAACATAAGAGATAAGTTCAGCGCAGACTAGTACTCTAGTCCCATGAGTAATGAAAGCACAAAGAAATGTGCGCACATTCCCATGTAAAATCAGAGTTGGACAAAAGACTACGATCCTAGTCCTATGTTAGATAACAGGTCCTTTGTGAGATAACAGCAATGCAAACACTACAATCCTAGAAACTGCGCACTCGGTATAGGCCCCATGTATATTGCTTATTGCAAGTACTTCTCTCTGCTTCATGGCTGCTAAAACCTGTTTTGGTCTAATATGAAAGACAACTGCTTGCGACAACAGCTTGCGAGATCTCATACAAGGATAATTTCTGGTAAACTAGATTTTCATGTTAGTGCGTGAAATGTTACGCTTTGTGTTCTGGTATGACTTCCCCCATGTGTGTAACAAAATGTACATGCCTACGCAGCTCGTATCTCACATATGTACGATGCTTTGAATGGAAACTTTTAGCGCTAAATATGACCTAATGCATTATTTATAAGTTACGTATTTTGTCTCCCGTCCACAAGGATGCAGGAGGTCTGTGAATGACTGGCGTCAGTCCGCACGTCCGTAGAGTCGTCCATCGTACACTGAATGTGCATTTGGTGTAATCAGCTCTTCATCTACACCAAGCTTGATTCTGAAGAACACACTTTGAAGATGACCACGGCATCTTCAATTCGAAATCCAACTTCTCTTTTTCTTATATTTACTGATGCTGGACTAATTTTCTTATCTTTTTAGCATGGTTTTCCGATAATGTGTTATGAGCTCCTGTGTAAAGAACTCCTACATTCTAAAGAAGAGAAGCTTCTGAAGCTCACGGATTTTATAGTAGACACTTTTAAGATGTGTCAAGCGTCTTCTTGTTATTTTGCGTCTTCTTGTTTTTACTGATGCTGGACAGTTTCTGATCTCTTCAGCACGTTATCCTAATATGTGTGCTCTCCTTGGGCGTTTCTGGCTATGGTGATCAACTCCTACAGTAAGAGAAAATTTCAGGAACTAGGTTTTGGGCAACATATTTGTACCTCTGACAATTCTCTTCAGTAATATATTCTTTTCGTTTCACACAGCAATGCCTCGTTGATGAGAGATTTTGTTCATCTGTATGCTTGCTCTATTGATGATTGTGCCCCGCCTACTTTTCTTGCTTTAATACATGTGGATTCCGTGAAAGCAAGCATGGTGGGCCCAGTCTTGCAGAATTAAGTGATTTTGGGCATTAGGATACCCTAGTATAAAAATGTCTGACTTGACGCCACAAGGTGTGAGAAAAACCACATTGCACTGGATTCACTGCATTTTGTGCATGCGGCTTGGGAGATGAATTAGAGTGCTTCAGTGTGCGATTCGCAATCTGACTTCCAAAAATATGATTTATGCTATAGCTGTTATCATCTTTTTCCATGCGGTAGCAAATCTGTTTAAAAATCACTATGTCCAATTAGTTCATGATATGTTGTTGATTATTCATTCTTTTCGTGGATTGTTCAGTATTTGTGTCTGTTTAGTGTTCAGGTCAGGCTTATTACTGAGTCTCATCACTGTGAGCTGGGCTAGTGAGGTAATCGGATACTTCCCACTGTTAGATTTTCTCCACAGATCCCTGCACGCACCGATGCATTTGATCACATTTTGATAACTTTCATTTCATATGTCTTTCATTTCTTTCGGTCAATTATCTAAATGGGACTCGGATATTTTCTGTTACTTTTATGCTTTAATACCGTTCTATCACGCCTTATCATGGAATTAATGGCTGTTTATATTCCAGTATGAAAACTCATTACGGCGTGTCTCGTCTCTATCACATAATTTGGTGCTGACATCTCAGTCTAGTAATATTTCATAAACAGTGTGTATACAGTAAATAATGAACAAACTGGCAAAGCTCCAGATCTCCAAATAACCTAACTCATTTCTGATTACAAAATTCCCATGATGGACGCACACCTTATTTGAGATGTCTAAACAATGTGAACAGCGTGTTTGGCTTTCTTTTTGTCTTCCGCATTCCGACACGATTCAGTGTATATAAGGTACATTGTAATCTTATTCCCAAACAGTATGGTCCTTATTGGCGAAATTAAGCCGCTCTGTTATGTGTCTGCTACAGGACTTGGATGACTACCTGTTAGATAGTTACATCTTTCTAAAATCTGTCCCGCTTCGTGGGCCCAACCCTTTATGTGACTTACATGGACATGTGTGCCTTCATTTGACAGCCTATCACCATCTATGTTACATCCCTGATGGAAACGGTGACGTGTGTTACCTGTATTGGGGTGATTGGCAGGAAGGTAGTAACCCGGGGGTGGGGCTGAAGGGTAAGTCGTACCCTCTGACGGAGGGTTTCCCGGGGAAGGGCTACCGTCTGAAAGAGAGTTATTTTAAGCCGAGTTCCACACCAGTCCTGAGTAATATGTACCAGTGGCCACCACAAACACGCAGAGTGTAGGCTGAGTAACGACATCAACTCTGGGCCTTGTGTACCACAACACACAGTAGTCTAATTTTACACTTTAGCCTGACCATGGAGGTAAAATAACCTAGGCCGACGAACCAAATCAGCTCTGAGTAGCCACATCTGTATTACCCGTGGGTTAGTCTGAGACTCAACATCTGCTCTGCGTAGTCTGTACGTGTGTGTACCACAAACACACTGCAACCTATAATTATGGGTTGAGTAACCACACCAACTTGGAGGCGCCTGCACCTGTGTGTACCACAAACACACTGCAACCTATAATTATGGGTTGAGTAACCACACCAACTTGGAGGCGCCTGCACCTGTGTGTACCACAAACACACTGCAACCTATAATTATGGGTTGAGTAACCACACCAAATTGGAGGCGTCTGCACCTGTGTGTACCACAAACACACTGCAAACTGTAATTATGGGTTGAGTAACCACACCAACTTGGAGGCGTCTGCACCTGTGTGTACCACAAACACACTGCAACCTATAATTATGGGTTGAGTAATCACACCAACTTGGAGGTATCTGCATCTGTGTGTACCACAAGCACACCACAATTTTATACTTCAGGCTGAGTAAACACATCAACTCTAAGTAGCAACATCTGTACCCGTGGTTACCGTCAATACGCAAAAGTGTAATTTTACGCTATGTAGCGACATATACTATACCGGTGTGTGTACCACAAACATATACGACAATATTATTTATTTAGGCTGGGTAACCACGTCAATTCAGCGTTGTCTGTACCGGTGTGCGTACCACTAAAATACAACAGCGTAGGTTTAGGCTGAGCAAGCAAGTACACCGCCTATTACCTGTACTGGGTTGATTGACCGGTGGGTATGTTACGCCTTCTGACGATCTGTGCATGGACGATGGGCCACCTTCTGAAAGAAAGTAATTTTGAGACGAGAGATTTAAAGCGGTGATTTTCGTATAATAACCACTTATACACAGCGCAGAAGCTACCTGTGTGTTTAGTATAAACTCATGAAAATGTAATTTCAGGCTGAGTAACACCTGCTCTGCGTAGTCTGTGTGTTTATGTGCCACAAACATACAACTGTGTAATTTTTGGCTGATTAACATCTATTGTGCTTTTTCTGTTTTATAAAACCACACAAAACATGTGAAAACAGGCAGCATAACTACTGAGATGGGTGTACAGGTTTGGTGAATCCACTACCAATCGGTCGGTGTCTTTTGAGAGAGACATGCAAATGTCTTTCTTTCACCGCTGTATAGGCCTACGACTGATTGGATGTTTACAACATACAGTCTAGATCAATGTCGGCTCGATTCAGGTGAATGCTCCCCATGACAACACGCTGTAACAAAACACAGCCGAGTGTATTCAGAGGACATCGTTTTCGTATAAGCCACAGATCCCACGTCTGTGGTATATCCACACACATTATAATGTATGCTCTATAGGTCTATATGCACACAACCACGGCAACCCATCACCTTACACAATAAACAGTAACAGGTAATACCTAACCTGGAGACTTCTAGCTGGTCATGTCGGGCATCTTTCTCCAGTGTAATCACGTATCTACACCTGGCCTAGATACACCTCACTGCACCTGTATTAGATGAAAGTGACATGCATTTGCGTGCTAATGGCTGAAGGCCAGGCAATATACCGCTGTCACGCGCCACTACAACGGCATATCATTGCAGGTACCTCGTAGCGCATACTGTAACCGCTAATACACCCTCCGCACACACAGGTAGCCATGGCAATACAGGTGAACGGTTATTACATTACCTCTAATGGTGACAAATTCTCCGGATTATTTTTATAGGTTTTATTTCAGTACGATTAATAAGTATAGTGACATATTCACAGTAATATTCTACCTCCTAGTGCCACTGATGAGTTTTACGTATTATACAAGTAGTGTAACCCCGAAAAACGAAGACTTCATTGTGACTATTTCCGTATTTTATTTTGCCATCATCAGGAGAGTGATAAGAATGGACAAGTACACATTGTACAGGTGTTGTGTATAACTACTCGATAAACTGTGTTAACATGAACGATAACAACAGAATACATTTTGCTGGGCTGTCATCTTGGACGCGAACTGTTTTATTGTATTACTGCGCGCATGTACAGTGGTACGTTGGTAGGCTAGTGATCTAACCTAGAACATCACCTCTCATCAAAACTCGATTAGAACCACAACACAGTATGTTACCCAATGTTGCCAAATGGACTCTCTATACAAAATAAACAAGGGATCAAAACTGTAGATCAAGGAACTTCACAAGTGTCAATTGAAATCAAAGTCAAATTTTCATCAACTTAATTGGTAGTCGGGAAATAGCTAAGAATTTCAACAAGTTATTAATTACAGTTTCTCCCACAGAGAATTCACGCATTTAATTATCCTGCGGAAGGAACTGCTGGAACACTTTATCACTCACACCTTTCCATATGTCAGGTTTTAATGCATCCAACACACTATCTCTCCATGAACATTCGAGCTGGACTCTCCGTAGTCGTAGTATGCGGCGTATTTCGATACGAAAGGAGGACTTTTGGCAACTTGACATTCACTGTTCCGTCCTCCCTTTCATTGCAGGAAAAGACTGCTTTAATGTCGGAATGAACCTTTTGCCGTGCTGTTTCCTGAAGTCAGCATATCCGGACGCAATGAACTGTGGAACATTATCAGGAACAAGCTGCTTTGGTACACCATCCGTGCAAAAATATCACGAAGTGTCTCAATAGTCCCCTGTGCTGTTGTGGATAACATGATTATCGCCTCTGGCCACTTTGAGTGTGCATCAACCAGAACAAGCAACGTATTCCCTAGAAAGGGACCTGCGAAGTCCCCATGAATACGCTACCATGGGCCCGATGGCCATTCCCATGGATGTAGCGGAAATGTCTGGGGCATTTTCTGATCAAATTGACATCCTGAACATTGCTTAGCAGTTTTCTCAATGTCAGAGTCAATACCAGGCCACCAAACATAACTACGGGCCAAGGCGTTCATCATTACAGCACCGGGATGACCAACAATTAGTTCCTAAAGAACACGAGAACTTAGAGATAACGACACAATCACACGCATATCCCATAACAAGCAGCCGTTATACACCAACATTTCATTTCGGCGACTACAGTATGTTGAAATGTCCTTACCATCTGACGTCCATCCTGTAGACACGAATTCTTGTACATGTTGTAGGTACTGTCACGCCTGGTTTCACGTTTAATGTCAGTACAGGTAACAGGAAGTTGCTGGATTTGAGATATTGGAACTTGTTGGCCAAATCTACGTCCTCTTCATCAGTCGGTTGGCTCACTGCTAATGGTAAACTCAAAAACGCGTCTGCATTACAATGTTGAGCAGTACCTTTTTAATCAATCTGGTGATCGTGACTTGCCAGAAACAGCGCACAGCATCGAAGGCGAGTAGCGGTCATAACCGGGATCCCTTTGTCAGGATGTAGGATCGACAACAGGGGTTGGTGCTCAGTAACAAAGGTAAATTTCTGACCATACACATACTAATGGAAACGTTTCACACCTTATATAAGTCCTAAGGCTTCCTTGTCTATTTGCGAATGGTTACGCTCAGAATTAGTCAGATAGCGAGACGCGAACGTGATTGGTCTCTCGGTTCCGTCTTTCATGACATGCGACAACACATGCGACCCGAAGAGGTTTCTGTAGATCATAATATGTCAGAAGCATTTGTGACGAAATCAACTTTTTCACTTCTAAAAATGATTTTTCACAAGCTTCTGACCATTTCCATTTTTTTACCCCTTTTCAGTTACCCCTATCACAGCCATTTCCAGCATTCCCTGACAACAGGTGTGTTTCGTTTTCGGTTTTGTTAATCCTTTATTAGTCGGCAGGTTATCTAGCTTGTGGTTTATGATTTTATGATTCTCTGTTATTTCTGTCATTATATGTTATATTTCCTGCTTATATGTCCTTGACAATATACCAAAACATCACTGTTTTTGATGTTTAATAATAACTGTAACAACTCACATCCGTGTACAATGTATGTATGTCGTTGCTTGTCCATTCTGATCACTCTCCTGATGATGGCAAAATAAAGCGCCGAAATATTGAGTCAGAATGAAGTCTTTGTTTTTCGGAGATACACTACCCTTTGCCCCTTTTTTGTGTATTAATGATTTATTACCTGTGAATAATCATAACGTCATATGAACACACCATAGCGATTTTATATATCCCTAATATATACATTAGGGTCGGTCTGCGGAATATCTCATTCCAGACTTTCGCCAAAATGTTTGCCTACTACGTATGAGACACCTGACAGGTTTAGCGCGGGCGTAACTCATGCGTGACGTTTGTTTTGACGACGTCTGCTGTGACATATCCGGCTTATATGAAATCTGCCCGAAGCTGCAGCATTGTTCATACACAGAAGCACAAAGACGTTGATATGATGCCTGACCTCGGTATGATAGAACACATACTCGTCGGTGGGGTTTGCTGTGCTCACAGAGAGCAAAGGTCATCCGCGCATGTGATATATTGTGTAGGCCCACATCTATGGGAATATGCCTCGCGTAAGAATTATGCGTAGAAACACGCACCCGGTATTGCATAACACGTCTATCCCCGCAGGCAAAATATTATTTACCAAGGTTAATGACTTATAATGAAAACCGGAAGGTTACTAAGATCCTTTTCTGGATCTTAACATCACTGTTTCAATACATGTGTCGCTAGTAACAGTCGATAATTCTGTAAGTTATTAAATTATCACAAAATAGTACTAAAAGAATAAAGTGACATGCCAATCAATGAACTAGTCAGTCAATTACAGTAGAATCTTAAGTAGGTTATTTACAGTTACATGACATCCACAGCATTGGTACGTTTCTACTGGCAGACCGATGGCTGGTAAACAAAGTAAGGATTTGGTTTGTAAACCACGGACAGATTTAAACGGCTCTTCGCTAAAACCCAACTTCATCGACAAACCTCTATTAAACCCTCTACTTTGACGGCTGTTTGCAATGTTTCCACGGTTATCTTTTCCCCCATGTACATTCATAAAATCAATAAGTTGTTATGTCTTCCATTTTCTAACCGTAATTAACCTAGACATTGTTCTCTAATCCTATGTGATATATAAGGCACACAGATGCAGACAGCGCTATGCAGAACAGTGCACTGAGGTCACTTCTGATATTAAAGTGATAAGAAAGGACGATCGTGCCGACCACAATAAGTACAGAGTTAAAGTTAATGAACACAAGAGAAAGAAATGACATCTCATCACAGTGCCAACACGCCATTTCAGCGGCCGATCTCAACCAACAGGCACCAACGGTAATTCAAACTAAACGCAAAGCGGAGAACATGTAAAGAAAGATAATTTATTAAAAAGGCAAACGACTTCTTGTAAAAATTCGGAAAAAATAACATTCACAGAGAAAATGTTGGAGGTAAATTTGAATACATCTGACTTTCTGTCGATTTGTCTGTTTTTAGAAATGTTCGTCAGTCTGTCCGTTAAATTATCAGTGGTTAGGCAAGAGCTTGCGCATGAGTTATCGAATACTTTAGCTGTAGGTGACTGGATGTACTTTTCAATGGCTGATGATTATATTTCCCTATGCGTTGGCCACGCGGGTCCGTGCTGAATTGGTCACTGTTCTCTTGCAGTGCAGGAGTAATATGTCACTAGTATTTCCACAGAACGTCATCACAAAGGCAGGGATGAGCAACATGCTACACTGCTTAAACCCGAATGACTTTTGGCGGGAAAGTTTCTCCACTGTTTTCATTGCGGTTCATCAATGGAAGGAGCAGCAAGACATATCTTCAAGTTTTTTCGAATGGCTCATATGGTGAAGGATGATCGGTTCTTGGAGGACAAAGGTTCTTTGGAGCAGTTTTACAACATCGTTTTCGCTTAAGGTGCAACTTTCTTGAAATGAAAAAAATTACCCTTCCTGGGCGTATTCCATAAAAAGAGAGCTGGCTTTTTAACGATTAGTTATCATGACAACATTTCTGTTAAAAAACATCCCAGAGCTGTAGCGTCTCCGTAAAAAAACCTTCACCATCCCAGACCTCGTCTGCCATGTGTTGAAATGATTTCTGTTCAATGTGGCATGAATTTTGAACTATGTGTACATGTTGACGTGTCCAGTATAGTAAGTAGGTAAGACGTCCTCCGCCCAATGCTGCTCTCGAATGCCTAGCTCTTGGTGGCCGTTTTGACAGGTGCACTACATTCTCCGATAGATGCCCAGCTGTTGGCGGCAGTTTGGACAGGTGTGAATACAGTCTTTACAGCTGTTTACACAGAACGGGATAAGACAGCAGCCCAGATCGCACCTGCAACGACATAACCAAAAACAAATGTAGAAATTAACTCCTAATCTCAAACACATTCTTGTGGAACCGATATAAATTTACCGCCATATTAGCTTTGTCAGCATGAATATAGTGTATTGTGTTCCACACAACAGCTAGCGTTTTGTCAGTATAAACGGATGCATGTCTTATATCCACACAACGGTTACGATTTCGTCACTATAAAACGGACACAATATGATATGTGACCACACAACAGTTACATTTTTATCGGCTGCCTCACATCGACATAGCATATTTTCACCCAGAATCGTCGCAATGTCAGTGGCACACGTATGTGGTATATCTAGCCCTCCGTCGAGATCGCCGTTACGTCTGTACCTTTCTTATCGTTACTTACAAATACGTCGTTACATCCGTGTCTTCTGGTCACTGAGTTTGTAGGGTTCTCCTGCTGTTTTCAGCTGAGTTTTTAGGGTTCTGGTGCTGTCTTTCGCTCATTTTATAAGGCTCTGATGTTGCCTTTAGCCAAGTGTATGCGGCCTTTAACTCATTTTATGTGAATCCACTGTGACGATTGACTTACCCGACGAAGCAGAGGATCAGACAGACGACCCAGGTGAAGGTTCCAGTCGTGTAGGACGTGGATGAGACCACGTCGGCGTTACAGTGTGGACACTTGGTCCGGACTGGGGTCTCTCTAAATCCCTGACCCACTGCGATGAGAGGCTGGGTCATGACAACTGTGGTCGTCCCAGGGCCTACACATAAAGAACAGATAATAAATTACATGGTTATAACCATTGCATCAGACAGTGCGATCTTCAAAAACTGCCTTCTTTTCCATCAACGAACCCATGGCCGACACGTTCGTTTAGATGGGGTTCTGAGGATTGAAAAACGTGGTGCTTTCTTTGGAACTTGTCATTCAATATACACAAGTAATAAGCTTGATGACAAATGTCCACAATTGTGTGCTTGAGAAAATGTACCAACAGAGCTAGTGCATCTATACATTTCGATTTCCTTAGAGTCAGCCTTGGGTGAGATTCTGTAGTCAGTCTGTGCGAGAGAAAAATCTACCGATGAACATAGCTTACTAAACACAAGGCTTCAGACCCAGCAAACTTGAATGATGCGTTATCCACACCGAGATGGTCATCACCCTACGTATAATGGTAATTTACCTGGTTGGCCGTACGCTGGTGCTGGCTGGCCGTACGCTGGTGCTGGCTGGCCGTAAGCAGGCACTGGTTGGGCGTAGGCTGGTGGAGGGCCCGCTGGAGGGTAGCCTAAAAGACGAGGAACATTTCAGTGAAACTGCCCAAATAAATACCGTTAAACGGTACTAGCTGTCTGAAGGTACATTACGCATGAACTGCAATACGCATTGTTGGAACTATGGGTCAGTCTTCCGCGTGAAAGACGTGGTAACATGGTGAAAAGCATCCCTCGGCGTTTGGAAGACATTATTCGAGCAAGAGGAGGGCACACCAAGTACTAACGTCCTTCATTACAACTGCCTTTGATATCATTCTCAATATATCGCACCGAAGGCTGGAACATAGTCTTACATTCCGTAACATTGCTATCCGCCCATGTGCTTCTCCGTACACATTTTCTAAGCACAACTAGTAGGCTTACTCAAAATAGCAGTTGATGAAACTATTGTCTTTTCTGAAGTGCAATAAGAGAAAGAAAAAAGAAATATAGGCAGTAAATGTTATTCTTATCAAAATTATTTCATGGGACGCGCTCAGATTGGTAATAGGTACGCTCTGCAAATATGTATAAGTTTACATGCATCAATCATTTTGGTGAAAACTGTATACATGTATTGTAAACAATAATAAAGGGTGATTTCCAAATGTCAAGATACAAGATGTATATAATGGATGAGGTTGTCAAGTTTAAAATAAAGGGTATCGGTATGACTGGATTTAGAAGGGCCGTGAAAGAAAATCAGTGAATGCTGCCACCTGGTATAATCAATGAGTCAATCAATGGATCGATCAATGGATGAGTGAATAAATGAATGGCTGCTTGACTAATTGAAAAACTCACTGACTCAACTAATTGGTTGATCGATCTTTCAACCAATCAATCAGACATTCAATCAATCAATCCATCAGTCAATCAACCAAGTTTGAATTAACGTAATTAATTAACATAATTAATTCCAATTTTCCTTCCACTATCCCTCCTGTGATATTGGCATTTACACTATGGACAAATATATATATATATATATATATTTATATATATATATTTCCAGCGTAGTGTCCACATTCAATCTTGACATGTTGAGTTCCAGGTAAGTGAATGGAAGAGTGCAGGTATGTTTTTTTGAAAGCTAAGTTAGAGACAATGAAACAGATCACATATGTAAACCTAGGCCAAATATAGGAGTATACGTCCAATTCTATTCACTCTTAAATTAGTGCTGACATTTGCACTTATATCATTTACTTAATAACAATAATTATTAGCCAATTATTAGCCCTTGGAAGGAATTAAAGGAGCGTGTAAAATGGCATGCTGTCTCCGGAAGATTTCATGCATACCTAATCGTGAATTGCCACAACCTCAGTCGGTAGTATCCGTTGCAAAATGTCAAAACCATAAGGAGAGAGCTGTAAACTTCACAGATGTTAGATCCGCGACCAGTATGTTCCAGAGGGTAGTACACGTTGTGAAGTGTTACTGTCATAATCGGAAGGCCTTAGTGTACATGTTGTGAAATGTTAGTCATAACCAGTACATGTTGTGAAATGTTAGTCATAACCAGTACATGTTGTGAAATGTTAGTCATAACCAGTACATGTTGTGAAATGTTAGTCATAACCAGTACATGTTGTGAAATGTTAGTCATAACCAGTACATGTTGTGAAATGTTAGTCATAACCAGTACATGTTGTGAAATGTTAGTCATAACCAGTACATGTTGTGAAATGTTAGTCATAACCAGTACATGTTGTGAATGTTACAGGCATAATCGGAGGACCGATGTGTACTCGCTGTAAAATGTTGCAGTCATAATTGGGGGGCCGTGGTGTACACCTTGTGAAATGTTACAGTCATAATCGGAGGATTGTAGTGTACACGCTGTGAAATGTTACAGCCATAAGCAGGAGGTCGCACTTAATAACATTGTGAAATGTTACAACCACAGCAAGAGTGTAGGGCATATTAAAATTTGTTGAACTACAACCAGAGGTATATACAGTAAGCCTACAGATCGTGACACGTCGTAAAATGTTACAGCCAAGCAAAGAGTATATCGCACATTTCAAAATGTTATAAGCACAGCAAAGGTATACCACATATTAAAATATGCTGAACCACCAACAGCGTTATAGAATACACATTGAAAAATGTTAGAATCTTCATAAAGAGGAATTGTTTACATCCCATTTCCTTATCTCCATCTGCATATTTAGATGAAGAAGGAATTAAAATAGCTGCTTATTCTTTGAGATTGTTGTTGGCTGTATTTATTTTCAAGAATGCAATAATTTAACTGTATCCTTTACGAATAAAATAAAATTCTTCATGGCAACCTTTTAGGTTTATTTCTTAATTTTATGAAATAACCTGCTGAATAATTGCATGAGTAACATATCACTAAGGTCAATATAATTTAACCCCGGCTCATAAAAATGTGATGGTGTCCCGTACACAACGCTAATCACAAGCGCCCCCTTCCCCCACCCGTCTCGCCTACTGGGTATACATTTAGCGTAATTTCTTTTGCAAATATTAAATATAACTACAAATGTGCTTTGATTTAAGTGAATGATAACATGGAAAGGTAATACCAACTGTATGATATCAGTATTTGGTCCAAAGACTGCGTACATGTGTATAACATCAGCTCTTGATTGGTGTACCAGAATCTCAGCTGTATGATATCAGTATTTGGTCCAGGCACTGTGTACATGTGTATAACATCAGCTCTTGATTGGTGTACCAGAATCTCAACTGTATGATATCAGTATTTGGTCCAAATACTGTGTACATGTGTATAGCATCCAAAAAGTTTCGAGCTAGAGAACTAGTTTACAAGCTAGAGTACATGTCTTATGCATGGCGGGCTCAATCACATACCTTTTTATAGGCCAACTCTCTGGTGGGCCGACTCTGTTTTATTTATTTCATTTATTTGATTGGCGTTTCACGCCATACTCAAGCATATTTCACTTACACGACGGCGGCCAAAATTATAGTGAGAGGAAACCGAACAGGGGCCGGGGGAAATCCACGACCATCCGGAATTTCCTGGCAGATCTTCCCATATACGGTCGGAGAGGAAGCCAGCATGAGCTGGACTTGAACTCACAGCAACCGCAGACTGTCTGTTTTGTGTACGTGTGGTATGTATATATATATATATATACATATATACATACTACACATACATGCGTGATTCTTGTGTAGCTTTGTGTCCAGTTACAGACTGTTACAATCCATCATCTCAGTTTACATGCACTCTATTCTATATACATGTGGAATGAGACAAGAGTTCCCTACCGGGTTGCTGTGGCTGAGCCTGAGACATTGTGGCTGGAGTCCCGGGCGGCTTTTGGAGGTAGGTGACGTAAAGCTGGTTCCTGTGATCGGTTGGCGGGAGGGACGAACCTGGGGCGGTGGACTGAGCAGGGCGGTCTCCGTGCACCGCACTAGTAACACACTGGTGCCATTGATCTGCCTATCTATAGCTGTTTGTTGATCGGCCGCCATGGCAATGATGCCAGCGCACCCGCATCAATCGGTCCGCTTTGTATTTAAACATTAATCGACCGATATTTGAGTCTCTGTCTGAATACCCATTCTTTCACACGAACGACCTACGAATAGTGGGCTATGTGTTCTGTGCTTATCCGCGGAATGCGTGAATAACCATTGTTAGTAATTCGATAACGGTCGCCTATTTTATGTCCCTTATTATCCTCCAGTAGAGCACGGTGATCGGTTCCAGGGCGTACGACGAGTGGGGCGAGCAGATCGACAATAGAGGAAAAGAAAAAAAAAAATGGGGGAGAGCAAGAGAGGGGAGAGGGAGAAAATACAACCGCCCCTGTTCGATCTGTTACGACCCAACATAAACGGGTAGGATACGTCGAAGATAGACGAGTTTCACAACTTATTTGGGGAGTGCATTTACCTATATTTCTTTATTTATTTGATTGGTGTTTTACGCCGTACCCAAGAATATTTCACTTATACGACGGCGGCCAGCATTATGGTGGGAGGAATCCGGGCAGGGCCCGGGGCAAACCCACGACCATCCGCAAGTTCCTGGAAGGTCTTCCCAAGTACGGCCGGAGAGGAAGCCAGCATGAGCTGGCTTCAGCTATTGGCTATGCATCACCACTGTTTCATACTTTTTTAAAGAATAGTTCATTTTTGCAACGTCGGTCCTGATTATGGGAAGAGAATAACACAAATAACCTCCACAGGTACCTACTTAACATTCCTGCTGATGTAAACTAGAGTGGAGTTAGCAATTGGGCCAGAACCTGTGCCCTTATTATAGTGACTGATTGACCGAATGGTGCTAAATGCAGTGCTGTGATTCGACGACACATTCTTAGTCAGAAATCTCCTAGACGCAAAAACGCATGCACGGGCTGCACAGAACGGACACCTTATAGACTGTACATGTTAGTATTTACCAGAGGAAGAAACCCTTGGAGGGTCATGTAACACGTGATCATGTAGACGGTTGAGAGTATAAAACATTCAGTCAGTTGAAAAAAAGCAATACTCATATAGTCTCCTTTGAACTTGCAAGAATACAAGGTATAAGACGAATTTCCAATGCACCCATTCTTTTCTGTTTCGTTTTTGTTTCTCACGCGCTTTGAAAAGAACATTTTATGTAAAAAGCAAAGTGCGATGTTTTATTTGAAAAGGGTAACTTCTGGCAATTATAGCAGACGAGCTTTCTCACAGGAATTCACCCATACAGCGGGGGAGGTAGGAAGCCCCTCGTGCTTTCCACTGTACTTCGTGTAACACCATGTAAACAGCCTCGTGAGTGGGAGCCATCCCTAAACCTCGCCATGCACGATATCCACAGCACTGGCGGGAGGGAAATCCCTGAAATTTCCTGACCGTCGCTGCGATTGAAATATCACCTCTTGACAGCACAGCATCGGGGCTAGGCACTTCCTGCGTCAGCGTACTGCGGGCATGACGTCCTCATCACCTGATTGTAGGTCTATACATCTACACTTCGCGACGTGACTTATCGCGATATATTGGTGCCGCTGTATACGTACTGAAGAACCATGCTTCCATTTTCTTTTCCAGTGCCATTATCGCCAATTTCTCATTACATGTTACTTAATCGGCGCATCGTATACACACGTTGCGAGCTTTAAAACATTCAGCGTGAAGGTTTTTTTTTTATAGATTCCGAAATGCCATTTTTAAAAGATTGTTTGTGCTGCACCATACCTTATTCAGTTTGATTTAGAAAGGTTCTCGCCAGCCTCCCAGTCTCTATGTTGACAAAGTGTTGTAACGTGTGCAAGGACAAAGTGGTCAGTCAGGAAAATACGTATAGCGTATAGTGAGATCGCCCCCCTCCACCCCACTTCCCAAACAAAACTTCTCCTCTCTTCTTGGCGCATAAACGTGGATTTAAACTACAATTTTAACATTCCTGTGGCAGGAGGGGAGTCATTCATTTCCACTGGCTTCATGTATGATGTCACTGCCTCACGTGCGTAGTATTTGCTTTTCACAATAAACATCTGAGAAGGAGATATTCAATTTGTACACAGGAATTAGTGACGTCATACATGAATACCTACGGGCTACCTGTGGGAAATGGACAGAATGGGAAGCCATTAAATTCATTGATTAACGAACAGTTCCCATCATTGACGGAAAAATGCATATCATATAGTAGGGTTATTAAGAGGTATAGAACAAGCCTCAAATATGGAACTGAAAAAAAAAAGAAAAACATTCAGAGCATAACTTTCTTAATTCCTGGTAAAGCCATAACCTTCGTGTATTCTTGAACATTGGGTCATTAAGTACATGATGGACCAAATTTTAAAAAAAAATACAAGAATCGTACGTTAACACAAATTCATACGAGAAAAATAAGTCACATGTAACTACATGTATTTTCAATCAAAAATGTAATGTAATGTTTTATTTGTACAACGAGGATTCCCCACAGCTCACTGACGACGAGGGGGTCTCCTCGACAACAAATGACATATGTACAGGACAGAGGAAAAATTCATTACAAAGTGCATGTGAGCCCTTATCCGTGTCCCATATTTTGCATGTTGCGTCCAAATCATACAGTTTGATCAGTCATGCTCACGTGACACGTATAGTTGTCTGCAGGAAAAGTCGTCGAGGTTCACTGATAGCCAGTAATATCACGAATCACCACTTGACCTATATGTATATGAAATCTTGGAGGGTATTTCGAAATACCGATACCTCAAATTATAATATACGGGGGAGTAAAATTGCCTTTACGGACAACAGCAAACCTTACGTCCGGGCAAAGCGCATATTTATCAGGAGTAGTATACAGTATTGACGCACTTTACCAGTGGTGGACATCTCGATTTCAGAACCGGGTGGCCAAGGAACATCCACTGTGTCACGTAGATATCGTTACATTTTGTGCATGTCGAACCGTGTCAACGCGGAGCTCCCCTATATCACTTAAATAACACGCTTGCATCTGACCTCACAGGTGTGTTAAAACTCCTTACAACCGGGTAATATATAGAATTACCAATAACTTACATAAATTGTAAGGGTATACAGCGATGATACTTGTCAGAAAGTGCACAAGTCTGCCCTCGATTCTTCCTTTGACCCTACTTTCCACAGCACAACAATCAATCTAATCAAATAATCAATCAAAATAATTTTCAGAACAAACGGAATATATACACAACATACCAATACTGTGTATGGGCCTATACAATCATCACATCCTTTCTCGTCCTGTGTTATACTATCTAATCAGACACTGGCGTACACTAGAACGTGCAGAACATATGAGGACTAGAGACACTGCATAGCTTAGTCCATACCTTAATTGGTGTGTCTCAACGCATAATTAGTGTGTTCTTAATTACTGATGGTTGTATGTTGTATGTATTCGGTGTTTTACAACGATTTTATTTTGAAGATCTGTGATTAGCACCATAAAGTCGCTATATATATGTGAATACCCGTAGTCTCAGCGGATGTCGATACAAGTTGAAATTTATTGTTTACTTACAATGTATCAAGAGGCTATGGATATAACTAGAATCCATTTGGTATGTACCGGTTGTGGATATATTCTGGAATGATTGCTTGTATATCAACTGGCTGGGGGTATAACTGGATTCCATTTTCATACCTAGGGGCGGTGGACATAATAAGAAACGATTAATTACTGATTATATAAAAAGTAACTATATAATTGATAACTTGAAACGATTGCTTAACATGTGGATATAACTAACTGTTAATATAATCTGAATCCATTGTGTATAGCCTATCTCCAGTTATTTTATATGTCACTCTTGACAATGACTGTACACTATACATTTCCGCTCGATCACATGTAAATTCCTCATGTATAAACAGGCTTTTAACACATTCACCTCACCGCTGTCTTCCCACTCTTATTGAACAAACCACAGAGAACAGATAACATTGTTGTGCTTCCCTATATCTGTTCCATGGTTCTTGATTAAAATTATGAACTTGTCTGTAAACGTGTATAGATAGTACCAGCGGCAATATCCGCAATGCAGTGTATATTAGCAGCCACTATATTGCACATTTGATGGTAACCGCTTAAACCCCTACATACAGCTAGTAGGCTTGCTTACATAGGTCACGTATGCCAGTTAAATGTGCACTACATTGTAAAGAATATTTTAGTTGAAATTCGCGAACTTGTTTATTTGCACTCGATAATATTGTGAAATGCTCCTTAAAATGAGTGCTGGAGGACTGCAGTTAACAGACGTCACGTTCTCCATTCTCAGCGTGCGTGTTTTGGCAAATACAGCTTTCTGATTTGGGTAAACATTCTAATTATTGATTAGGATTTGTCCCGGGGCCGTCACTACCTACGACTGTGTACAGAATCTCAAGCTCCAAATGGACGTAAATTAATCTCACTAATTTAACTAACCTGAACGGCCTATACACTCCACATGCCTTACATTCCTTTGCATGTTCACACGACTGTGTTAAAACACAGTTAGGTCTTGAATATGTTTTAAAGTATGAGATTTTCTTCACTTTAAAACCATGAGGGTATATGAAATTTTATACACAAATGGTGCACTGAGAGAAATGTTTTATTTATGTCATGTCACAGGTTAGACTGATTTTCCTCTTCTATATCGTTTATAAAATTGGCCTTTTTAGCATTGTTTTGGGCATATTTCAACTGTTGTGATCGCGATCTTGATAATTATATAGGCCTACACGACTGGTGGAGACATCAGCACCCCGTTTACAAACTAAGATATGGCCTAAAGCAAAGTTTACAGATATCTTACACCATGAAACCCGTAAAGAAGCCCGTGTAGTGTAATAAAATCCCGTAAGGTAACAATTATTACACTACGGTTGCACATGCTAACCCTAATGTAGAATTATTACAGTCTTAGCATATATAGCAAATGCTGCCCATATAGTCACATTATTATAGTACATAATGGGTAGCAGTATTACACCACGGGCATCTGTTGAGCCTAGTAATAACCGACTTGTTGCACATGTATATTCAGTTGTGAACAGACAAGCGTGCAACTCGAGTCAAGGGTCTATTCATCTACATTCGACCGCAACAGAAAGGCCCCATCCCAAAACATGTTTACTGGTAGGGCCGACATATAGCCTGTACACTCGAGACACCGGCACGCCCTTACCTGACAAAACAGCTCAACATGATACAAGTTTCCGATATAGTATATGATATATGTATATGATTTATACAGAGATCACGTCAGCACATGCGCATATGGATGTACCCTATAAGGTAGCTCAGTGTATTATGTTATCAATGGTAAGAAATATATTCTCATACTGCTGCTGGTTTTGGTCAGTAAAATGGTTTAAAATTTCTGCTTGAAAAACGAGAGAAAAGCAGATTTTACATCACACGTACGTGTGTACCTTCCATTCAGAATGACAATGGAAACGGCGAACATGTCTTCTCACAAGTGATCGCATTCGTATCCTAGAATTCTTGTCATTTAATGACATCTACGTCGTCATTGCATGATTCGCTCAGAGTAAGGCTCAGCAAGAGTGTGTATGCATGTGCGCGGGTGCGCATGCGTGTATGTGTGTATGGATGGATTGAATTTTACGCCGTACTTATTGGAAGAGGCAGCAAATCAATAATACGTAGTATTAAAAGAAAGCCGAAACTCTGTGTTAATTAATCATATAAAGTCCATATTTTCTGTCGTGTCTGTTACTAAAAGACATATTTAAACTTATGAGCTATATAGAAAACACGCCTTCCGTTTTGAACTAGCCACTGTCTGAGTCCGTGCCACCGTTAACCAATCAAAATACGTCTTACGTAGTACTCTTGATAATTCGTTGAAGTATCCAATGAACCATTATAGCCTTATTTCTCAGTGCGAACAAATGTTGACACCATAATGGATTTTTAGTGGTTTCTAACTGATGATAGGCACATAAATTAATATCCAGGAGTAGACATTTGATATTCAACGTATTTAATTGGACAGTAGTAATTTTTTAAGTTTTCACTTTTTGTCTGTCTTTAAAATAATATTCTAATACATCAGATAAATCTTCAGGAAGCATAGGCCAGTGTCTGCCCCAAAGCGAGCGATACATGCAAGTTTATCTTTCAAGCGATAAGCTAGCCAACGTTCCATGTGATAATAAGACAAGTCCAACCAAACGTTCAACATGCTTTGTCTGGTAAAACACAAACGAAAATGTCAAAATGGATCCCATCATTCGACAACATGGAACGTATACTGTGTACGAGATTGTAAGAAAAAAGTTAAAGATTCACTCGTTTTGTGATCGCTTGTAACCTCTGTTGTGCTTACACTTTTATGTCCCATCGGGAGAACATTGCACTGGAATAAAAGGTAGCTGTTTGTTTTGTTTTATTATTATTTGATTGGTGCTTTAAGGCGTACTCTAGAATATTTCACAATATTTAACGATAGCGGAAGCGAGCATTATGGTGAGAGGAAACCGGAGAGAGTCCGGGGGAAATCCACGACTATCCGCAGCTTGCTGACAGACCTTGACACGTAAGACCGGAGAAGACCAGAAGTTTACTTGAACTCGTAACGACCACATTGGTGAGAGGAGCATCTATTTTGCACGAACTTAGCCTAGAGGCCCACTACATTCATATATATCCAATGGTCATTAATTTTCGTGCATTCGTTAACTTTCATAGTTTGGATCGAAATGGAATTACTAAGAAAATTAAATGTTGCGTAAAATCAGAAAATGGCAAAATGCAAAAAGCTCGGTTTGAATACTTAAACCAAAAATTCTCCGGTACACCTGTAACCTTTTTAAGCTCCCGTATATGTCGAAGGTAAAAACGTCATCCGACAGTTTTAATTGAACTGGTTGCACGAGGTGTGTCCCTGGGGCCCTAGGTAAAATACGATTCGCGTCTTAAAGGGAAAGATCACACAAAAATGAAGTTAAAAACTTTAACTAAAAATACCTTCAACGAATTTTTTCTTTTAGATTTTTCCTCACCAAATTAAATGCAGTCAAATCTTTTGATTGTATGGTGTTTTTTTTAACCGCATTGATAATGTGCTTCATCAGTGACGTCACACCGGATTTTCTCGGTCCCAAAATTAGAAATTTAATGTGATGTTGGCTATTTCATATACAGGAGCACTGTTCACAAGAGCTTTATTCAGAAAAGAGCATAAATGTGTACAGAAAGTATTGTGACGTCCCTGGTGAACCATATTATCAATGTGGGCCACAAAACTCATCACACAATCAAAACATTTGACTGCATTGATTTCGGTGAAAAAAAAATCTAAAAAATTCAATGAAGGTATTTCCAAATACAGTTTTTAATGCTGTTTTCATTCACCACAACTTCATTTTTGTGTTTTCTTCCCTTTAAAGCTTAAATCTCCGCATGCACGGGGAAACCTAATACTGAACCTGGCCAGTACGTCGGATTGTGAACTTTCGTGCCTGTAAAATAACGAGACTCACATCCACACGTTCCAAAAAGATCGGATCTGTTCGCGCTTTCCTCTTAAGTAATCATCTAGGTGCAAAATCTGATGCGGTAAGGAGCTTGTGCACTTGATACACTTACTTCTTTTGGATATGTCTGTAAAGATCTTGCATTTCCGTAATTATTTCACCACTCAGCGCACAAAGCACGAAGCCTCTATTATATGAAAGCAGGTAATACTGAACCGGGAGATCGAGCCCTAGAATAACTATGCGACTGAGTTAGAGTAGCATTCCAGTCGTAAAGCACGAAAGCTTACAAGATGCGACTTGTCTCAACTGATGGTATACGAAGTCGGTTCCAATTTCCGATCAACACAACACTTTGAACCTGATGTACTTGATTGGTGTTTTTACGCCCTACTCAAAAATATTTCACTTATACGACGGCGACCAGCATTATGGTGGGAGGAAACCGGGAAGAGCCCGGGGAAAACCCACGACCATCCGCAGGTTGCTGGCAGACCCAAGACTTTGAAAGTGACCGGCATACACGTATATCACTGGGATACAACTCTTAGTTGTGTCGAGTGGTTATTGCGCATACATTAGCGCTTAGGACTCGACGAAAGTATCGAGTTGCGTTTAGTCGAAAGTTCTCTGAGCTTAACAACGCGGCTCGACTGGAGTACGTGTGTTCCTGTCGATGTTAAGCTCGTTATATACGAGAGCTTAAGACGCGAGTCAACTGATCATATGGAGTTGGTCCGACTCCTTTTGACATACGACTTTATAACTGACCCTCAAACACGAAGTAAACTTCAGTTGAGTCGCTCGGGAATCGCTTACAAGACCGCTTAGGGCCGACACAAAAGTGGAGGTGAACTGAGTTGGACCTAAAGCCACGGTGTATGTCGAGCTTAAGTCATATGGCCATTAACTGAAACCAACTCCGTACACGAGTTCAGTTGGGTCGCGTCTTGATATCAGCCATACAAAAGAGCTTGAAACCCAGCAAAACTCAAATCGAACATTGCGCGGGGTTCTAGGTGCTCGAGTAAGCCTATGTACAAGATTTCGACTGGAGTTGTCAATATTTTTCCCCAGCCGATACGGAGACTGACTAAATAGCCACGGGACTCAACTAGAGTTCTCCCCCAAACGGTACGTGCGTGCCGGTCAATTTCAAGGTCGTATGTCTCTCGGTGACTTGGACCAACTTGAGTAGAGTTGAATTGCGTGGTAAGCTCATGTATATGCCCAGCTTTAAGCTCCCGTGTACGCCGAGCTTAAGCATCGTACCCAAGCTAAACCCCACTGAACTTCGAGGTCAAACACATACACCAACGATGAAATGCTTTGTCAAACTTGTTTTATTTCAGACGTTATCTTCACTTATTCTTGACATTTTAACACTTTAACAATGATCAAGATTTACAGTATTTTAAAAATATGAGAACTCGATTAATAGTATCCCCATTAGTTTGATTGTTACCGTTTGTATAGTGCGACGGCAATCTGTGCTAGCCCTCCACCATTGCTTTATTCCTACTCTAGGGACACCGGAAAGAAGCTAAAAATCTGAGCAATGTTTCTTTATTTTTGTTCTCTGTCCTTCCCTTCATGCAAAACTGCAGGTACGATATCATACACTACAGAACAAGTCCCAAACACACAATACAGAGACGACTTTTTACAATCTAAGAAAACACTGTTACCACACAGATTCCATGGACTGTTAGAAAAGGACTGAGAATTAGATTTCACACACTGTAAAAACAAGGGCTGGGCAAATCTCACAGCATTTTCATACTATGACATTGATAGGACATAGCCCTAACAGATAACACCTGTCAGCTTAATAGTTCACCTTTTAATAACAACAGTTAATATAAACTCACAATCAGTACATTCGAGGTCAGTCATGCCAGGCTACAAAACCTATCCTAAAATTTCACTTAGTGTAAAAAATATTTCAGCTGATGGTGAAACAAAAACTGTGGAGTTAGGCAAGGATTAAAAACTATGTACATCATGGGTAAAAAGATGTATACAATGTTGAAACAGCCTATATTATGTCAAAGGCTTAAAAAAGCCCCAATTAAAACATGAAATCGACTTCTAATCCGCTCTTATCCAACAAATCGATTTAATAATAGTTAAATGAGCTGAAATGTACTCTCATATAGTTAAAACTTCAAAAAGTAAAACACTGAAAATAGACAAGACGGATGGATTACCACATCAAATTAAGGAATGGACATAATCAAAAAGAAAATGATCTCAGTGACCTGCTGCTTGTGGTCAGAATATTATTGTCTTGCATTTATTTTGTGCTCACGTTCACGTCAAAAAATGTTACTAGTAATTGCCTATAACAGCGAAGAAAATAGCTGGCTTTCTAAATACCTAGGACAAATTCATACAGGTGTACAATGTTGCATACAATGCAATGTAGCAGGCATCAATCACAGAACGGCTTTAAGTATCTCGCATGGACTCTTAGGTTTCTACAGGGAAACATATAACAGTCATGGCACAGGCAATTAGCAGTCTTATAACACTGACTGTTACGTTTGATCATGTGACACAACTTGACAGGCACAGAGGTCAGGAATCTGGGTCATGCCCTATGCATCATCATAAGGCCAAAGTCCTCAGTTGTACTGGTCTATTTCTTGCACGGTATACCTCTCGTTATTTTCTCAGACGTAAACAGTACATACTACTTCTATACACCACTTAAAATGTGTATTAAACACTCCAAAAGGTTATAATAGGATTAAACACAGCAACCAATGCAATTCCATATGAATTTTATAGATGTGGCATGCAGCATAATACTTGTACATATTGGGATTACATACCTCTGTGAACAAGTTCAAAACCGGTGTAAGAAGAGATAAGCATTTTCATTCCGTGAAATGGATAGCACACGTTTCTGTCTAAAATAGATGAAGCTGGTAATCACAGCATGACATGGTTAGCATGTTTGCTGTTACGTCCTTAGCATGGCTTCTATACAACATCATCCCGCGACTGAGACAATGGAGAAGAGGTACTGGTGTCTTTAGTGGTTATGTGGTATGTCTGTCACAAGGAAAGCAAGGGTCAAGCATAGAAAAGCTGAGTACCCATCACTAGCGATGGATAGATATATCCAGAGGGAGTCAGGTTACATTCTATTCCAGCGGGCGATCTGCTGACGACAATTTGGGCAGGAGTGGACACAGTCCTTGCAGCCATCCACACAGAATGGGATCAGGCAGCAGCCGAGGTCGCACCTGTAATCAAGGGAACAACAGGGTCAGTGTAAGACAGGAGTCATAAAGCAGACAACCAACCGCGATCCAGATTGCAGGATGCTTCTAGTACAACTCCATACTTATTCCTCAGAGAACAAGGCTTTGACAGGCTTTAGCTTTTATACCTTGTCCTTCACACTTAAATGAAAAAAGTATACTTTAGAAAATTATTTATTCATATGGATTCTAGTACACAGTGAGTCAAAATAGAGCAAAAGAACCCAATCTGTCATGTGTAGCAATCAAAGGTAGTCCACGAGATAATATTAGTGCTTTATGATTATAATTCAGGAGTTATCTTAATTCTAAACCCATAGCCACACCTTCAGATTACCCTACAAATGATGAGCATGCGCAAGCCATGGTTAGAACCACATGTAGCTGTCAGTTTGTGTTAGAACAACCAGGTGTGGGGTTCCCATTGGAGCCATAGAGATACAATGAAGTGTTGGGCCGCGTAACAACCAGGTGTTGAGCCCAGTTACAGACATATGCCACTACAACCAGTTGTTTGCATTCTGTTCCAAACGGGTGTAGGGGCCCCTTACAACTAGTAGCTAGGCAACATAAACCAGTCATCAGCGCTATGAGCTAGACCCGTTACCTTTTACATCAGCATATTCCAATTCAATAAATATTATCATTCTATTTCAGTCAGTCAGTTAGTCAGTCAGTCAGTTAGAAGGGAAATAATGCAGAAACATCTGTTGATGGAGAGAGGGTTGACAGCTCTGTAATGGGCTGTACACATGGCCTACACTGGTGATGACCAGATGAACCACTATATAGTCGGCACTGGTTAGCAGCAGATGAGTTTGGTGTTAATTTATGACAGAGACTGTTCTAGGCTCTATGACATATGGGTGTCTATCAACGCTGATGGATTTTGATGGAAAGAGTTATCTGTGTCCAACAGATTTAATAGCCAAATGAAGCAATATAACAAAAGCTGGAAAAAAAAGGATCTACGAAGAAGACAACATAAAACTAAGAGAATAAAATGAGAATAAGAATAAATGAGCAGTGCATGCATGTAATTAGCCAAAAGGCTAAATCTAGGTGTTCCATGCCAATACCTCCGCCCTACAGCTCCCTCATTACAACACCTCATCCTCCCCCCATCCCACAATTCATCCTTCTATCCAAATTCCCACACCCCAACTCCTCCTCTTACATTCCCACATCTCACCCCACTCTCTCTTATTCCCCTACCTCATCCGTCTCTCTCCCAGTCCTCTGTCTCATCAATCTCTCTCCCATTCCCCAGCTGATCCATCTCTCCCCCTACCTCACCCGTCTCTCTCCAATTCATTTCTTCACAAAAGTTTTACAACAAGTTAGATAATATGACACATGGGAATTCAAGAATAAAACCCCTAGGGGCTTGTTTTATCCCAGCTCTTTTATATTTTAATAAAATTTGTAGACATCAAACTTTAGCTGAAGTGGAATTTACAATAATACAAAAATACAATACATTGTCAGTGGAATATAACACAAGTGATATTTAAGAATTAATGAATTAAACCACCAGTTTCAGTAAGTAAAGCTGGTAACTCCTTTTGTAAGCAGACATGGACGGGCATGATTTCAGACTGTGAGGCAGTTTATTCCACTGTCTATAGCCTTTAATGTATAAGGAATAGAGAGAGAGATCGGTTCTATGAAAGGGACAACAAAGTTTTAGTGTGGATTATCTAGTTATATGATGAATATTTTGCATCATTACAAATATCGACTGAAGTTTACAGGTAATAAATATGGATGACAGAAATCCTTATGCACAAGTAAAAGAAAATCGTTTAATGAGTGAATGCAAGAATATGATGGGATTTGAACAAGGGCGCTGTATGTGCATTAGGTACCGTATTGCATAGTAGACAAATAACTTTCTTCTAAAGAGGAATTAAAGGTTGTAGGTGAGAAGGATATGTTTCCCCAGACAAGATTAGAGAGGTATAGATATATCAAGGAATAGTATAATAAATGAAGAGTTTTCACCTTCAGACATTCTCTAATATGATACTATAATAAGTCGGTCTTTCTTGTAATTACTTTGGATACTTTATTTCTCATTGTGGAAAACTCCCAAACATTTGTATTCACTAATTCTGTCCACAAGCTGGTCAGACATTTTAAGATCTACATCTAAATAGTTTTTGCGGCAGTTAAAGGGTTTTATTAGAATAAATTTGGTTTTGTTAATGTTAAGTGTTAATCTATTGCTGACAAGGCCCTTACTACTGTACCTCACTTGAAATGTAATTCGATAAATTCATTAGGTCATCACCAGCAAGATGTGTGAAAGTATCATCAGCAAATAGTGGTGTGTTCAATAAATCTGTGGATTTTATGACATTGTTGATGTACACAACGAAGAGGGGAGGACCTAAAATTGATCCTTGGGGTATGCCACATGTGATTGTGGAAGTACGTGATAGACGTCACTATATTTGGGAGTGGTCTTGTAAGTAGGCATATATCCAGATTTTACTATTGTTTCTGAATCTGTCATTATGTAATTTGGTAAGAATATGAGTTACTACATCGAAAGCTCTTGTTAGAAATGTTACTATGCTGAATTGTTTAGATTCCTTGACTTCAATGAGTTTCTCTGGAAGATTAATTATCACCAGAGAAGTTGAGTGGTTTGTTCAAAAGCCGAACTGGTTAACGTGTATTAATGTATTTGTCTCTATAAAGTCAGTCATACGGGTGACCATAGCCTTTTCAAATATTTTTCTGAAGTATGGCAAAGCAGAAATAGGAAGATAGTTTATAATGAGCTATTTTTCACCAGCTTTATATACCGGACAAACTTTTGCATGTTTTAATGCTGTAGGAATGAATCATGTGGTGAATGAAGGGTTTACTAATTGGCATTTTATGCCATCTATACCACTCGCTCTATTTTTCAGCTTGGATATAATGTTGACAATTTTTGTTGGAGTGCATGGCTCAAATACAAAATCTGAATTGAAGGGCTCTGGTAGATTTGCTCGAAAAGTTTTATTACACTGTGGTAGATTTTGATCAAGTGTTAGGGCTATATTAGAGAAACAGTCATTAAAACTATCAACTACTGATTATGGATTAGACAACTGATTTTTTTATCTTAACATTAGGTAACGGTCTTGATTTGGTTTTGTTCATCAGCTCATTAACTATTTTCCAAATGTCTTTTATATCATTGTTGGCTTGCATGACGTTTTCTTCATAGTGTTTTTTCTTTGCTATGTGCGATTGCTGTATGCAATGTGTGATTCCAATTATTTCTGACCTGTTTATACTGAGCAGCTGTATCAATATTTTGGAAGAATATGTGTAGTTTATATAGTCTGTTTTTTTCGCGCATTGAGGTCAGAATGGCTTGACATCTAGGCTTTGATAATTTTCATTTTTTCCTTGCTATTTGTATAAGTGAGAAACATTCATGGTATGTTTGTGAAATCATTTAAAAATAAATTTAGCATGGTGTTCACATCCTCTATCTCTAAGAGTCAAGTTATGTTGTTAGATTTTGTGGATAAATTGTAATTTTTGTTCATGGGTTATCCTTCTATAAATAATATCATATTCTTTCCACTGGGGAAGTACATCCTGACTGTTTACATGGAAAACAGGAAAATGATCAGTAATATCTGAGAGGAGAATTCCAGAGAGGATGCTGGATTCATGAGAGTTGGTGAAAATATTATCGATCAAAGTCGAACTGTTAGATTTTATTCGGGTCAGCTCAGTAATTTTGGGAAAATAATAATGGGATTTCAAGGAAACAGTTTGGATGAGGAGTGCTCGTCGGTTTTGAATAGGTCAACATTAAAGTCTCCCATTATCACATCACTGGAGTTTTCAGTTTTGATACTTCTGAGTACTGTATTTAAATATGAATTAAAGATTTCAATTGATTTTTTTTTTGAGGGGGGGGGGGGGTGACAAATGACTGCCATTGTGTATCTATGTCCAGAAATAGATGTATCCAGGTTAGTATAAGTCTTCATCCTTCTCTCCCAGTCCCACAGCTCATCTCTCTCTCTCTCCCAGTCCCACAGCTCATCTCTCTCTCTCACCCAGTCCCACAGCTCATCTCTCTCTCTCACCCAGTCCCACAGCTCATCTCTCTCTCTCACCCAGTCCCACAGCTCATCTCTCTCTCCCAGTCCCACAGCTCATCTCTCTCTCTCTCCCAGTCCCACAGCTCATCTCTCTCTCTCTCCCAGTCCCACAGCTCATCTCTCTCTCTCACCCAGTCCCACAGCTCATCTCTCTCTCTCACCCAGTCCCACAGCTCATCTATCTCTCTCTCCCAGTCCCACAGCTCATCTCTCTCTCTCTCCCAGTCCCACAGCTCATCTCTCTCTCTCACCCAGTCCCACAGCTCATCTCTCTCTCTTCCATTCCCACACCTCATCTCCGTCTATATCTCCCATTCCCATACCTCACTCCTTTTTCTCTCTCTCGTTCACACTCCCTCATTCCTCTCTCCCAATCCTACACTAATCTCTCTCCCATTTCCACACCTGATCCCTCTATTTCCTCCTCCCCCCACCATTCCCACACTTCTATCTATTCTACGCAGACACCTCATCCCTATCCATGCCATTTCCACACCTCAAGCCTGTCTCTCATTTGCAAACCTCATCCCTCTCTCATTCCCACACCTCATCCTTCTGTCCTCCCCATTTCCACACCTCACTGTTGTCCTTTTTTTCAAAAGAATCGAATGTTTCAATGAGTAAGAGACATTCATCTGGCAAAACCCACGAGTGTACATACAATGATAACAGCACGAGTGTACATACAATGATAACAGCATGAGTGTACATCCAATGATAACAGCAAGAGTTCTACAGCTCAGAAGAGTGGCCCCCAGGAAAAGCTCATGGAATGGTGAGTCATATTCTGCCACACAACTTTCGAAGAGAGAACAAGAACAAACACAAATTTATATCTCGCTACAGGTATGCCAGGTAAATGTGGGGAGAATTCTAAAAGTTTACCACTCTTCTGAGCTAAGACTCCCTGCAGCAGCAACCGACATATAACAAGTGGTAGTTTCTCAGTGAACATACATTGGACTATGCCCAGCCTGACAAGGCCATCACATCCTATTCCAGCGGCCAATCTGATGGTGACAATTGGGGCAGGAGTGGACACAATCTTTACAGCCATCCACACAGAACGGAATAAAACAACATCCTAGTGAGCAGCTGTGGACAAATAAGAGGTACAAAAAAAAATGTAAAATATTCATTTGTATATTCAGGTACATGTATACACAGCAACCTCCCTCACTGTGACCTTCATGCATGTCAGCAGCTAAAATACAGGACTATCCAGCTACTTGCATGTCAGATCACACATACAACATGCAGAACAGATACGTGCGTGGAGAACAGAATACCACTCAACCCACACTCAATGGCAACTCTGTCAAATCTTCAGACACACTGATGCTAATGTCACAAGAAAAACAAGAGATGAAGGTGTGACAAAACACCCACTACCACATCATAATTGAAGTCTAAATACACAGACACACATCTCCATGAATGGCTCATAGGCTCTGATTCAAAGCATCACTTAGGAAGGAAGTTAGGGCAGCAAAATGTAAGAATGTTTTACTGTAACATGGCTTATTGTAAGAATGTTACAATGTTTATTGTAAAAATGGGTTACTGTGGTCTCAAGTTATTTGTTACAAACGATCTCTGTGTGTAATGGTTAATGCAGTTAAAGGTTAATGAAGTAATGCATGGACGCTTACCAGAGGTCAAGACCTGAGTCTTCCAAGCCACACACTCATTTAACAGTTATTCATTCTGAACATTGCAAGTACAGGCAGATGTAATCAACAATTTTTCAAGAACCAACATTTACTTCAATCCTTCGAATACAATTAGAGCAGTATCATATAATCAAGCTCATCCTCCAGAGTTTGTAAAAGGTTCTCATCTCCCATCTCTCTATAATCCATTTTTAAAGACAATTGAAACTGCTCTCCCAAGCATCCTTTTTAAAGAGATACAGATATTGGTGGGTTGATTCAAAACTGCAATCTGACTGATTGATGATTAGGAAGGATCTGCAGTGCAAGGGACATTTTCACAAGATTTTGTAGCTTACAGCTCTACAATGGTGATGTGATGTTTGTGAAAAACTGATTCTTATGAAGTTGTCTGAAACTTGGCTCAGAGATTGCAGACCGCTTAATTCATACAGATCTCAGTCACTTGGAAAAAAAAAAGAAAAAAAAAAAAAAAGGGGAGAATATGAACAGAGAAGATGTAAAGGTGTAGATGCCTGCTACATACTGATGTTCATGGGAACATTTTCACCAGTCACCCGTAAAAGAGAAACGAATGAACCCACAGAGAGAAAATTTCTATAAACTCTCAGTTGTGAAAGAGTAAATAATATTTTTTTTTTTTTTTTTCACTCGTATTTCATGCCATACTCAAGAATATTTCACTTATGACAATGCCAGCATTATGGTGGGAAGAAACCGGACAGAGCCCAGGGAGAAACTCATAATCATTTACAGGTTGCTGGCAGAGCTTCCCACATGACTGGAGAGGAGGCCAACATGAGCTGGACTTGATTGCATCTAATAAATACTTCTGGTCTTCCCTGCAGATATTTGCTTGGGGCAGCAGGGTTTGATTTTCCTCAGAAAAGCTACTGGACAGCAGGGCTAGTAGGCATATATTTTTACTGGACAAGCTTGTGCTTTTCTAGACCAGTAAATGGCGTATGTCGTCGCCGATAAAATGACAAACAGGACATTTTAATATAATGAGTTTACTCAAGAATTTAAATACCATATTCTGCTTCTGTGGGAGGAAATCATGCAAAGCCAAGTGGAAACCCATGACCATCTCAGGTTTACATCATTAAACTTTCAACTGCTAACATAAAATGTTTCAACTCCCCTCCCCCTCCAAAAGAAAGGGAAAACGATCTCATGTCAAAAAGTTTTGTATTTAAAAGATTACATTTTACAATTAATGCAAAAAGGCATACAGATATATCACTTGAGACTGTGTATGAGCTGTCACTGTTCAACAACAACAATCATGCTGTGCTCATGGATTCAAGAAGATTTACACAGATTTTATCTGGACATTCCACACACACACGTCTTATTTTCAAAGACACTCTAGCTTGTCTTTGGGCTTTTCTTTTGTCTTTTTGGGACCAAACCCATTGGTAAAACTCCACTAAAATCTGAGAAAGTCGTTCTTCTTTCAGTTGACAATGTATGCACCTCGTACCTTGTCTGTCACATTTACAGTCAATGCAAATTTCCAGACAATGTACGGGTCATACGGGAATAGTTTTTTGAGGTAGGTACTCATGAACAGCATGAAATGGCGCAGTGTCTTACATGAAATAAATCAATGGTCACTAAATACATGAATTCTGGATATTATAAAGTAACAAGCGTATCTGAAAGTCTAGTTTTTAAAATGATAAAGGTATTATATTTCACTCCACTTGTACCTGAAAAAATTCACTGTGCTCGGTCTGACCGACCGCTGGAAAATCGAAACCTTAGTAGGTAGGGCTGGACTGGACACTTGGTGTATCATAACTTCAGCACAAAAGTCAGGTCATTAGCTTTACATGTACTATGCTTTGTCCTTTTAACTATAAGCCATTTATTGTACATCAAGTCATGCTGCTCCTATCTGACTGATTAAGTGCTGTATTTGGAACATTATTTAAACAGGGCATTGTAGGCCTTGGGGGGAATTTCTGAGGAATAGGACCTATTCAGCATTGGTGTTCAAAGGGGTTTAGGGTTCAATTCAATTATTTATTTGAGTGACGTTTTACGTCATACTCAAGAATATTTCACGTATACGACGGCGGCCAGCATTATGGTGGGAGGAAACCGGGTAGAGCCCGGGGAAAACCCACAATCATCCGCAGGCTGCTGGAAGACCTTCCCATGTATGGACGGAGAGGAAGCCAGCATGAGCTGGTCTTGAACTCACAGCGACCACATTGGTGGGAGGCTTTGGGTCATTACGCTGCGATAGCGCGCTAACTGACTGAGCCACGGAGGTCCTGTTTAGGGTTCAAAGGGACACAGACATTAACATGACGTGAGGTTTTCATTGGCTAGGAATTTAGTTCTAAGGCCCAAGTGGCTTTCATCGGAGGTAAATGTCAAGTAAATGGTACAGAAGTCCAGGTACATACCCAACAAAACACAGGATGAGGCAGATGATCCAAGCAAAAGTTCCGGTCTCATAGTACGTGGCCGTGACAATGTCTGCTCCACAGTGAGGGCATCGTGTGTGCACTGGGGACTCACGGAATTGCTGCACCACAGCAATCGGGTTGGGCTGCACCACCACCGTAGTGTTGGAGTACCCAGAGCCAGGCTGGCCTGGATAAAAACACAACACAGATCACCAAAACAATCTATGCAAAATGTTCATGTATAAGTAGAAGAACTTAATAACTGTATGCATTACAAATTACTGAAATCCTAATCAAGCTTCTTGAATATTATATATGTACAATGGCCTATTCTCTCAATTTCAACATCCATTTCTGGCAAAGGATTATTGTCATACTTTTGCGGTAACAACATCTAGCAGCACAGCTGATCATTTGCATATGTATTTCACAGACCTCACTAAACATTTCATTACAGTTTCACATAATCATTATTTGCTGAATTATACAATTCCCTGAGAACTGAACGAACAACTTTCTTTCTAATGCTAAATAGCAGGAAGGCTATGTTCAACACTACTCACCCCTATGGACAAAACACACCAATCAAAAAGTACCTAAGGCTAGTGTACGTATCAGATATACATGCACTAATGTCAGCAATATCATCTCACTATAAAGGTCAGTAATTATTGGAAATCATGCTTTCAACATATACATTTACTATTAGGTACAATTAAACAGTGTAATGCAAATGCTCTTGTCCTGTGTAGTCAGTTCATCAACATCCTAGACTAGTACGTCAACTGAGGAACCATGTTCAAACTCACAAAAAAAGCACATTTAGATTACACTGGCATAACTATGATATACATTGAACAAGCTAACAGCATACCTAACACATATACATGACAAACACGTCAGATTAGTATCTACATGCATGACACAAACTATGACATGCTTGGGGCACACTTAACACCAGAGATGCATGGGATACCTATGGCAGAGATGACACCATTACAACAACTAATATGAACAATTATGGCATCTATTGACAGGTACGACAGGGCAGTTCTATAATCTCATGGCAGATTATAATCTCACTGGCAGCTGTATTAGCTCATGGCAGATTATAATCTCGTGGCAGCTTTATAAGCACGTCACCTGTATATTCTCACAGCAGCTTCACAATCACGCCTGTAATATCTGATGGCTGCTGTATAAGCTCATAGCAGCCATAAAATCTCATGGCAGCTACATTATCTCATTGCAGATATGATCTCGTGG